>JAZHYW010030188.1:0-38078 GCA_037355805.1 Ixodes ricinus
CTAGAATGAGAGAGTGTTCATGGTCACGTGGTTTATGGACACCATGGTGTGACTAACTTGGGCAGTGTTGCCTGGTCGCCAGATGGAAATGATAAACATTCGTAAATTGAATATTGCAATTACCAGAGCTCTAAAAATTGCGTAACTTGGTGTATATGCTAAGTAGCATATGAGCATTCCATTTCAAGAATAATCTATCCGTTTAATTTCCGTGTCATAACCCCTTTAAAGGGATGCTGAACCGAAATTTGGATTGCACAGAATAAGTTAGCCGGAGTGTTTAATGGGGCGCCACAAACCCCAAAACACCACTCATAAAGCGATATCTCTAACGGATGGCCGTATTTTTGTAAAATAAGGATGCGATTAAGTGAGAATCGCGACGTCGCATTTCCTGCAGAAGAGTTGAGGAGGGGGAAACGGCCTTGATTCCTTCCCTTTTCGCGTCCTTCCCTTTTCGAGTCAAAGCAAGAATAGGAGGAAACGAGAATCGCGACGTCACGGGCCTTTTTGGCCATTGTTCAAGCACGCTCTTCTTTCACAATTACATGACCATCCGTTAGAGATATCGCTTTATGAGTGCTGCTTTCGGATTTGTAGTGTCCTGCCTAGCGCTTCTGCATTGTTTTCTGAAATCAAAATTTTGCTCCAGCATCCCTTTAAAGGATGTACACCTAACAATTATATTTGGCAGATATTGAACAAGAAATTATCTTATACAAATAATTTCAATTTTTTTAGTTGTAATAGACCGATTTCACGGGCCAGCTTGGCTAAGCCACTGCTGCCGCAATGCATCAAGGGAACTTGCATCTTTCTGCATGTGCCCCGACATCGCTGCAGCTCTGATCGTGCAAAGCACGAGACGGCACGAGATGTCTCAAGCACTACCGCCTGCCTCTTGTGAACTAAAGTTATGGCGGCTTCACACATGCACCAAACGCTAGGTGAGATCGGTCTATTCCACTAACGATTAAAAAAAAAACATACCAACAGGGTCCTACCAATCTTTCATGAGTCGTGATTGTTTCAAAAAGCAACATGTCCTCTATACTCTGTTTCATTATAGTAAGTTACAGCTCAAGAAGATAGGGCAAGGGAAAGGAAGGCCAGGGAGGAGGAAGCAGACGGAATGCTGGAGAGGAAAGAGCAGACGGAATGCTAAAGAGGAGAGGAGGAAACTTCCTCTTTTCTCCAGCATCTCGTCTGCTTCCTCCTCCCCGGCCTTCCTTTCCCTCGCCTGACCTTCTTGAGTTGTAACAGACTATAGTTACGTGGAGTACAGACGAAGGCAACGCCAGACGAGGGGAGAAAGCCCAAGCACAAGGAAGGAGAGAAACCTACTCTCCTCTCTAATGTTCCTAGTGCTCTCCCTTTCTCCCCTTGCACTCTTCTCCTGTCCCACCTTCCTAGTGCTTGCCCTTTTTCTTTGCCTGGCGTTGCTTCGCCTACACTGCACACAACTAGCGACGCGAACTATTAGAATTAGCATTGTGTGCGACCAAAAGTGTCCCTGGGGTGGAGGTTTGCGATTCGCCGAACCATAGCTTCCTGCATACTGGTAATGCTTACCCTATCGCCGGTTAACAGGGAGGTAGAGGCAAATATTGTCAATCAGGACAAGGCAAATTTTGTTTGTGACATCACGGACGGAAACCAAGAAAGGGCACCACCGAAACATCTCGGAGCTAATTGAAGTGGAGCATAAATAGCTCTGATGACTGCCCGGTCCAGTTCTCTAGCTGTGCAAGGGCCACTAGTTCTCTCACTCAAACTGTGCTTTGGAGCTCTTCATCCTGGTACTTGGGCCACAAGTTGTGCTGGCAGGCTTGCAGCACCAGCTGAAGGAGTTGAAGGCCCACTTCTGAAAATACAAAGCATAAAGGAAGCCATCACTTGGAACAACAAAAAAGAATAAAATCATACAAATAATTAGAGTAGAGCTTTAAAGATTCATCTCAACCACCCAGGTATTGTGAAGACAGATGGACCTTGCAGAACAGTAAGCCTAAAGCGCTGTTCACACATATGCAACCGAGTTAGACCGAGAGAGACCAGACCGGTCTTAGGACCAGTTCCGCTGCAGCGCACCCAGTACTAACACGTCGTAAGAGGCTTAAAAACCAATCTGGTCTCTCCCAGTCTTACTCGGTTGCGTATGTGTGAACGGCGCCTCAGTCACATTGCAGGCACCTCGGTCTGGTTTACAACCTGATAACTCGGGATCAAAGGACAAAAAATTGCAACAAAGCCAAGTTACAATTAGTGGCCCATAAGACAATAACCTCTAAATATTTAAAATGCGTTGACAAAGAAGATGAGCACGGCCATGACAACCTGCTCGACTCACAATACCAAGTTAAGTGTCAGTCAACCAGACAATGGTCTTATGCCCTTGAAAACTGTGGCTCGGACAAAGACTACCACCAAAAAGATACCCCGTCACCATGCTAAACCCTGCTCTACAAACGGAAGTGTGAAGAGGAACCTAGAAGGGCCACATGAAAGCACTTGCCTCTCAAACCTTAGCTCCACCACAGAAGATGGTCTACTTACTTTGATAAAAAGGACGTAGCCTTGCAGCTATTATTGCAACTATCCGCTCACGTGATGGTATACCAAACATCTATATCAGATTGAAGACATAGTTTGATGGTCAAGTTGACTGACTGATTACGGAGCAAATTGCACGGAACAGAGGAGCCTGCTTTGATCTGTTGGTCAGCAATTGTGTGTTAAAAAATTAAAAGGCACTTAACCACTTTCTTTGACAGTCTATTTATGGTAATAACTCAATCTATCACTACTATCGCTACTTAAATCGGCATCAGAAATCGATTCCTCGGGAACTATTGCAGACACGCCCAGATTTATGACCGTAAATAAACTATCGCAGACAGTGATTTAGTGCCCCTTAAGAAAAAAGGAAGACAAGTCCTTCTAATACAATGCCTGTATGTGTAGCGAGCTTCAAAGAAACTTCTGGTGCAGCTAAATGGCTTTTGATCGCCTTGTGAATGTGCATAATGGTGCATTTGCACAAAAGATCATTAACTTTGGAGACAACCGAGTATGTCGTAGAGCTGCGAAAAGGAAAAAACAAGAAGGAGGAGGTAGTGCAAAAAATCCAAGCGAGCATTCGCACAATTGAGTCGGAGTTGCCGGAGTCTTTTCTTTTTCGAGCGTGCTGGCGACCTTCGGAAACTCATCAAACAAAAAGCATAGATATTTTTTTTAAAAAGGCGCCCTAAAAGCGCCTTTTTAGGGGAGGGGGGAATGCAGCTGTTAACTGCATTCCCCCCTCCCTAAAAGCACGGAGACAAAGGAGGGGGTCTGGCCATTCCGACAAGACAACGGACATTCTGTAGGCCGGTCACAAATTCTCCTCGGCTCCCCACAAGCTCGGAGGATTTGCGAACATCTGTGACACGGAGCACGTGACCTCAAAGCTCGATGACGTTTAATCCTCTGCTTGGGGAGAAACTTTGTCATGCGAATACTCTATTAAGTACTCGCATAAGGATGTTGGTCTGAACTCGTGAGTTTTGATTGATCCTGCTTTGACTGCTCAAAACTGATCTCGTTTTAGCAACAGAAATTAACTGAAATGAAACGTTTGTAATGGCTGTTTTACAAACTTGTGACTGCTTGTGACCGGAGAGAAAAAACAGATTTTAATCTCTTGCGACTGCTTAGAATTAGTAGTGCCAATACGCAGTCATGGCCAATTCGTCTGGGCCCGCATCGCACCGGTGCAGTGTGGTTCGTGGTACACGAAAGGCTAGAGGGGAGAGGGGAGCTTCCTTCTCTCCTTGCCAGCCTTTCGTGTACTGAAGTGGAAAGAGCTTACTGCACTGGATGGGTGCGGTGTGCCCCAGATGAATAGGCCATTAGTAAGAAGTTTTACGAGGCTTAAAATCCGTTTTGTGAGCTTTACTCTGGAAAAGAAAGGATGTAGGTGCGCATGCCCAGGCGAGTGAGATTGTTTCCAACGGCTCACAGGACACCACCGCATCTCGCCACGTGAGACCGCCCCAACTACAACCGAACCCTGAGGCTGAGAGTCTCTAGCACAAGCACGGAGGTAGGTGCTGCTCGCTCTGCGGTACCAGTTCCTGTAAAGTTCCTGTAAAGGCTCCCTACGGGAGCCAGAGTTGCGTGTTCATCCCCGTAGTGCCGTCTTTCCTGCATGGCATGTTGATCCTGCTCCTAACGTGACCGAATTTGGTGAATATCGGTGCCACACGTTCAAGGCGCGTTCAAAAGCAGGGGAACATACGCCGGGGCGCCGGGCAGCGTTTACTTTCCTGCACGGCATTTGAGTCTGCTCCTCACGTGATCGGATCTCGGCGAATAGCAACGCGGCGGCTTGTGGAAAACAGACGCCCAACTCTGGCTCTTGTAGGGAGCCTATACAGGAACTCTAAGTGCCCGGAGCTTTCAGCACCATTCAGCACCACCGGTGCTTGCTATGGAGAGTTTAAAAGCTCCTTCCAACATGCAAGTCGTGAATCACAGGGCCTACACGGGGGCCGCCCCTACCAAGCAGCTCAGCTATATTAAGCTCACTTATGGCAATAAAAGCTTGTGTTGGTTCTCAGGAGATAAATGCGGGCAACACCCAGAACCACGTCCAATATTGCTGCCCGCCGATAAGAATGACCGCCACCTAATTCTCAGCAGTTCACCCGCTCCCACAATGAGCGCCTTCTTACAATTCTCTGTATGAATGCACATCCACCGTCTTAATCCACCACTGTCTAGAGCAGGGGTCTCAAATTTATTTGAGTGTGGGGGCCAGATAGCGAACACCCCCAAAGGAAGAGGGCCAACAGAGGCGGGGGGTTAACGTTTTGCTATTTTGGGGCAAAAAAAACAAACAAGCAGCACTGATGTTTCACGGTGCAAAGCAACTGACTGTTTCAGTGACCCCTTAGAGATTTTTTAGACAGAGAACCTTATGCTTTCTGCTTTTTGTAAGCTGATCGTTTTGCCCTTTGGTTCTTGTTTGCATATACGACTACTTTGGGCCCACACCTTGTCATAAAAAGATTTAAAACACCACCATATCACAGTACTGGCAGTTTTCAATAGAACGAGAACTCACCAGGGTCAACAGGCATAGAAAAAATATTTCATGCTGCCGTTTTTGCTTTTTGGACAATTTCTATAGCAGCATTATAAGAAAAATTTGTGTATTTTAAAGGTGCTGTCTGACAGCTAGAAGCCCGGGCTCATGGCTTTATCTTTGGCCGTTGCTCCTGCTGTGCAAGAGTTCACGCAGCCGAGGTGCCTCCATGAGCAAAAAGCTCGCACTTGTATACCCAGTAAGGGTATTGCCATCCCACTGGATGTACATAAGCCTGAGAAGCAAGTTTTTAAACAAAACAATACTCGGTCCAAAAAAAAGAAAGAAATAATAGTGCAAAATTTGTACACAGAGCAGAGCTCCTTTTCGATCAGAAATGAATTGACAATACAAAAAATATTTTTATAGCGCATGCGGCGCTCGAGTGCTGCATCCCAGAATGTCGTCTTTGGGACCCCTGGGGCCCTATGCTACATCACGGGACCAAGCGGAACCAAGGGACCAAGACAAAGTTTTCTGCTGCGTAGGTCAGTGCCGTGCCACTGACAAATCGCAGCAGATAGTGTTGTCCTGGTTCCTAGGTCACACTTGGTCATGTTGTGTGGCATAGGGCCCCTGGTCTAGAGACTTGAGTGCAATGCAGTGCACGAACGGTGTATGCTGTTTACATGAACGCATTGAATGCGATAATTGGAGTCGATGCATTCAGTGCTATAATGGGGGTGCCCGTTATGTCGTTGTACACATAGTTAATTGTACAGTCAAGAACTAACATTTCTGGACCACGGGGGCTGTACCGATATGCATTGCTCCGCCCCATGCTGTCGAGACCGGCGCTTGGTGGATGCGCATCCTTCCATATTCGCAGGGATGCAGATTCTTCAGTTTCTGGCAGCCACGTAGCGATTTTCAATAACTTGCCGTGTGGTGCCGCTTCAGAAGCATTCGTGTCTAGCTCCGCCAAAGATTCGCACGAAGTAGCGCTGGCCTGGCAGGCAGCGCCTCTAAATCAGCCGGACGGCGGCACGCGCCACTTTTGTGGTAACACACTACGCCCGACTCCGACCTCAAGACCGATTTCTTTATTCACATTAAAAAACACATAAGCATTTTCTCCTGCTGGCTGACTTCTCCAAGCGAACGGTAAAATTACCGTTCACTGTAATTATTTGTTCCAGGCATCGCAGCATACTCGTAGAGGGATGCCACCAACTGAGGTCAAGCACGGAGTCTCCCACTTTTCTCTTATGCTGCTTTTACACTGGCATTCGAATCGCAAGTGCAAAGCGGGTTCGCTCGTTTTCGTCATCAAATCTACGTGAACTGCCTCGCAAATACGGTTCAACCACCAATGTGAATGAAGCATTACTGCCACCCGTAAGGCTTCGGCCGTGCTACCGGCCTTTTGTGCTCAAGAATGCCTTTCAACAACCGGCAAACCATTTTATGTTTGAAAGGTCAAAGTAAACGATTATTCCACATCAGAAAGCTTGGATGACTCGGCTCCTGGTATTTTACAATATTCAGCAACATTCTCGGCGCGACATGGCCTTAATGTGTATGAGCCTTCTATTTTCGAGTGCACCTCACGATAACACTGTCGCAAAGGTTGAAAGTGTTGTGTGATAATCAGTCATCATATTCTTTGTTATTGGGTAAAGAAAGTTACCAAAAAAAGCGGCATGCACCACCGCTACCGAGATCGGCGAATACTTCTTTCTCGCTGCAGCCAGCCAGGCCAGCCGGCGTGGCTTCTTAGCTTAAATCCCGTGCACAGCTTGGCGCGGATACTTCTGAAGCGGCAATACGGGGCACACTATAGAGAATCGCACTGCGGCTGCCGAAAATGAAAGAATCGGCATCTATGCAAGTATGGAAGGACACTCACGCACCAAGCGCCAGTCTCGACGTGCCATCAGAGAGCATACGAAATGCATATCGGCCACCACTCCCGTGGTCCGGAAAATTTTGTCCCAGACTGAGCATAAATGAAGTTTTGACTCAACAGATCATGCTTGCATTCGTGACGATGTGCTGACGGGATTGGAATATACCAGCCCCCCCCCCCCCCCAAAATCAAAATCCTTGCTACGTGCCTAGCTGAGAACATGGCGGCGGCCAATCTTGTTTTATTGGCGGCGGCGAAAAGTGGGCACAATCTCGGGTGTCCCTCCGTAATTTCCTTTTGAGAACAAACGCAAACTTTTCTTGCCATTGTAAGTAAGTTGAATATTGGCGACTCCAGCAAAATCAAGGCCGCGTAGCAGCAACATTGAGAAGCTCAGGAAAGGAGGTTGTTTCAACTCTGTCGTCTGCTATTGCTGCTTGGTTGTCGTAGGCAGCATAGAAACAAACATTGTTTCCAGTAATAATTTTTATGCTTCCGCCGTGTCATTCATACGCACTGACTAGAAGAAGGTTTCTAGCGTCGAAAAATCGCTTTGCTTTCATATGTAACACCGATCTTACGCTGTAGAGAAAAATTTATGGTGGTCAGCGTGCTGAAAGACAAAAACGACCTCCTTTCGTCTGCCATTTTGCCTGACCCCCATAGTTCGCTGGAGTCGCGAATAGCTGAGCTGCTTGGTGAGGGCGGCCCCCGCTGTGGCCCTGCGCATCGGAGGGAGTGCAGGAACGGCATCGGGAGCTCCGCAGAAAAAGTAGTTCTTACCTCAGCGCTGCTCCTGCTTGCACCGGAACCTCTCGTCCTTGTGGTCCAACCCTGATGGAAGTAGCGGTAGTGTCTTGAAAGCGGTTGCAAACAATCTTGCTCTTCATGGCGTGTGCAGTATTGTTCCTTCTGATCTAGAGTGGCAAGGCCCAGAACTCTCAGCACTTTCTTGCATCCTGTAACTTCTTGCAGAGCATTAAAGACAGTGGTTAAGATCTTTATGCTCATCAGCAAGGCGTCCGCATGCGAAACACCGGCCAGAAAATGTGATTACAAGGTTCGGCTTGTGCCAGAAACGCAGGTTTAACTTTGAGATCTGACACAACATGGCCAGTGGCGTCACGAGGGTCAGCGTCACCCGGGGCAATAGCCTGCCGCAACCCCCTGCCCCACCTTCGCTCTCGCGTGGCCGCTGCAACCCCCCCCCCCCCGCCCTCGTGGCCCGCCGCGACCCCCCCGAGCGCTGCACCCGGGGCAGTCCGCACCCCCCTCCCCCTTGTGACGCCACTGGTGCCATCCTAGCGTAGGACTTGATGTGCATTAACATGAATGTTGGCGCATCGGCTTAATTCTGAGAATAATTAAAGTCGATGCACTCAAGTCGTATTTATGTAAATGTGGCAAACCTGGACGAGATAAATGAGAATTGAAGGTAACAATACTAGGCAGGAGAGTGAGGGAGAGGAGGAAATGAGAGAGCGTGGGGACATCAGAATGCCGAGCTTTGGTTGGAATGATTAGTGAGTAGATCTAAATCTAGCTGCCATTGTCTTCATTGCACTCGTCGAACGAGTTAGAATGCGGAACACCAGCTGCTGGGGTTTTGCTCTTGCATCAGAATGTGTTCAACAGTGGAGACAAAGGCACCTGGCTTTAGGTCTACCCACAACTGATTCCAACCAGTGCTCAGCGTTCCGACGTCCTCACGCGCTCCTGTCTCTTCGTCTCTCTCAGTTGCTTGGGGCATGGACATACTGAAAAAATGAGACAGGCAAAGAAGGACAAACAATGTTTTTCAAATTGTGCTCGTCCTTGTTTTCGCCTCCATCTCCGGTTTGTGTATATTGAATAAAATAGAAAAATCTCACTTTTGTCAATAATAAAAAAGTCATTTTTCTAGGACCATTAACCCTGTTCTTTGACGCTTTATTCTCGTTTTTAAATTTCTTAATTGCTATCATGACCTTAAAATAGGTAGTAAATAAGAAAATTTCAACTGGCAAGTGTTTTTTGGATATATCCGAAAACACTGAATCCTCCCTGGCAACCAAACGATTTTTGTCAGTCACAAAAGTCAATATAAATCACTTTGACAAACATTACCATCAATTTCTTTTTATTTCGTTCCACACGATTTTTTTTTTTTTTCAATACCATGGCTAGGCGCACGGATGCGGTTTATTTCACTTTTCTTTTATCCCTTTTCGAGCTCTTTCGAGGCGCGGAACCGTTATTTTATGCTAAAGCCAAAAGGCATTCACCGCAGTCAGTTACGCAATGCGTCGTCCGTACATAGGTAAAAAAATACCCTTCCATCTAGCAGAAAAAAAAAAAAAGAAAAACTCCGCTATGCTGTGCAGCAAATCGTTCCAGGCCGCAGCATATTAGTAGCCCCTTCCCTTGGCAAATAGCACGCGCTCGCCGGGCGGAGATTTTAAGATTCTTGTGCCCCTTGCGAGATGCAAGCTCTCTCTCCTTGTGCCACTGATAAATCTGGAGCCAGTGGAGAGCCCACCGAGCGGCCGCGGCTTCAGATCAGAGCTCGCGCTGCCACTTCAATGCATGCTCTGAAGCGCGCGCCCGTAGAGGTAGATTGCCTTTTTAAACGATGTACTAAAATTTAGCTCCAACCGGTCCGTGGGAAAGTGGCGAAGCGCATCGAGCGAGCCGCAGAAGTTCTCCGCGCGGCCTTTTTCGGAGGAGCTTGATCTGAAGTTATTCGCAACATTTCCTTTTCAACACCGTCGCTCAACCACGAAGACGAGTCCGAGTCCCAAACGAGCGCTCGATATCTGCCAGAGGAAGAGGCTATAGGTTCAAGCATAGTTTCGCAAGCCCACGGCAACATGCAGTGAACAAAGAAAAGAGTTCTGCTTACCGGCCGTTGAACTTTCCGCAGGCGTCCCGCTGCCAGCCTCCCTTCAATGATTAGACGCGACGTCTCCCGATACCATTTGACACTCTTGAACACAGTACTAGTAAAATACACCCATAAAGAAAGTTGTTTTAAGAAATTAACGCGAAACTGCGCGAACGACGGAGCCACAGCCCGCCATCGACGGCCACCGCCAAACGAAAAGTTATGGACGGTAATCAAAGGAAAATATAGATAGGTCGATTTTGGAGGCTAGCTAGCGCCACCTATCCCGTGCACCCTGTTTCAGTTTCGGTTTTAAAACCGAAAAAGATAAAATAATTCCTTTATCGGATATCAATAATACTTAGACGCACTAAAATCATCGGAACCTTGATTTGAACGGTAGATTGTAGAGAATACTGTATCTCGTGTTATTACAAAATCTGTCTTCATTTTTTTTTGAAGGTTCAACGAAAAGTGGACAAATTCGATATTTAAAAAAAAAAAAGGCTTATGTCGTTTTTGTCCTGGGCCAGGGGCCTATTTAGGAAAATTATAAAAGTTCAAGATAATTAGATTGTTAATTATTATCGCGTAATTAACTTTTTTAATATTGTTTTAAGGGCATGGTTTGAATTAGGAAATGAGGAAACCGAAACTTAAAAACCCGTCGAATTTGTGCGGTTTTTCAGAAAGCCGTAAAATGCTTCGCGTGCCTTCTATCGTTCTGCAATTTCTTGGTTTAGTGTTTTTTGATGATGCTGAGCAATTTTCTAATTGCACCCTGTATATAAATATCGGCTACTTTAATTCACAGCATGGCTGAAGTGGTTTGTGTGCCTAAATTTTGTCCATTTACTTGTTGATATTGTGCGCAGATTCTGCTCCATATCGCAATAACAGTTAACGGCAAAATTGATGCGTTTTACACCCATTGGAGATAACTCGCCAGTTGTCCTTGCCAGTACTTTGAGCATTTGACGGCTATGCGGAATGCGAACAGTTCAAAGGCAGTCTGCTTTACCAGCATGCCCCGACAAGCTGTCCCGCTTTGCGCATGCGCGTCTTCGTGGCAACCGCATCGTCTCTATACGCACCGTATGTCGGCTTCCTAGTCGGTACCTTTTCGTTTTCGTGGTTTGGTCACGCTTCAAAACAACGATTCGGGGCAGTGGTTAGCAGTTCGAAAACAAACAAATGTTGGGGGACAACGAGTGCAGGCCAGCATTTATTTTCCCCAAAATCTCACGCAAATGTTGACAAAAAAAAAAAACACAATATCGCGTCTGTCGATGCCAGCTGTTTGGCAGATTTGGCGGAGTCGTACCAAGCGACCAGTGGCGTAGCCAGGAAATTTTTTCACGGGGTGTTTTTCTTCGCTCAAACCGTTCAAAAGTCATAAAACAATAGAAGAAGAAATTGCCCAAACACTATTTTGTTTACTACTTTTCTGTTTCTTGAAAGACAGAAATTCAACCTTGTTTGCCACATCTCGTTCGTCCGATATTTAAGAGGGGAAATTTAATGTTGAACAACGAAAGAACGCAATCATAAAATATAATAATTGGCTTTGAACAAAAGACTCCAGACAGGCTCACAAAATATTCCGGTGCGTGTACTTCTCTGCGGAAACTCGGGTATCCAATGACCGAAAACTACGGAAGGGTACCAGAGAATAGCGAAGTTTAGAATACTATTAAACATAAAAACTGCAATGCGCACTGGAGCAATGAGCAAGTGAAGCGTCATGCTCATTGTTCCTCCGCGGATCACATTTTTCAGAAATTATCGTTCTATGGTCATGTTTTAGGTTATTTCCGTTCTTCGTTGACGAGAAAGTGGAAGATAAAAATACCAGTTTGTATCATTTTGTGGGGTCTAAACATGTAATGGAAGCCGCCGTTGGTCGATAGAAAGAAGCGAGAGTACTCTTTCGGGGCTGACTTGCATATTCCGGTGAATGTTCAAAAGCGCAACACCTTTACTGCGTGCACCATTAAGCTGGGACTATACTTCGTTTCACCTTATGTGCGAGCGAAGGCGAAGCTGGAAGCGCGAGCACGAAAGCTCCGTGCATTCAGGCTTTGCTCGAGAGCGCGAGCTGGGGAAAAACGCAAAAAGCGCTGGTCTCGCGCTTCTAGCTTTGGCTTCGCTCGCAGATAAGGTGAAACGAAGTATAGAACTTAAACCTCCGCCTTCAGCGCGAGCTTTCTGCCCTGCTAACAAAAGTGTGATCGCGCAGGCACGCGCAACCAAAGCACTGCCGAAGCCAGCGAGCTCGCGCTGAAGGCGGAGCGTCTAGTCTCAGCTTAGAACGGCAAGCTCTCCTGGGACGTGACTTTACTGGGACGTTGAAGCTCTCAGGAATGACTTCAGTCTTCGGAGTCTCGAGAACGAACGTTCCGCTTCAGCGCTCCTAACGAGCATGGTGGCCAGGATTGGCAGCAGGCGGTTTACATTAGGATCAGGGGTTTCCCCAGGATTCTAATCAAGGGGGGGGGTGTCCCAATGGTTTGGGGGGGGGGAGGGGGAGGAGGCGGGGGGCGATGCGAGGCGAGGTAGATAACATATAAAACTGTTTCTTTTTAAGTCCACTAGCTAAATTACAGACGTCTATTAACCAAATGCTCATACCCGTAATGTATGTTTCCCTTTCTCTATATATACACCTGAGAGGTGGTGTTTTCTACTAAATCTAAAAAAAAGAATTTAATTTTTTTCCTTTTTTTTAGATTCAAGGGAAACTAGGGGGGGGGGGGGGGTCTAGGGAAATTCCTGATTAGGATACAATTAAAGCCTTTGGGCAGATGCAAGTTGCCTGTGCCGCCGAGACGCGCTAAGCGGCGCGGTCTTTCCACATCTGTGTCAAAACCAGTACTTCCCCAGGAAGTTTATTTAGCGAAACGAATGCTCTGCACAGTCTGGAGATTCGCTCGAAACCGAGGCTTGCGACAAAGAGACCGACGTCGTTAGCCACAACATCGCTTTTGCCCAGGGCGGACGATGCTGCCTGGCGTGAATGTGCCGACTCTGTTGGAGACGTTGATGGCACGCTTGAAGTTGTAGGTCAATAATTCTTCTTGAAAAAAGCCTCAAACGACAGCTTTGGTATTGAACTAATTTTTGAGAGTCTATATACGTAAAGGAACTTTCACGACTCACGTGTTGAACGCAAGATTATAAACATCACCCACTGCAGCGATTAAAGAAGTAAACTAGGTACGCTTTGAAACCAAAGAATTATGAGCATTCCAAAGTGGCTTCGACGGTGCATATGCTGCCGCTTTTCGCTCCCGATTCTTTTTTTTTTTTACATTTTGGTTGGCGTATTACTGAAACTAAAGGAGTACAGGCGAGTAACCCCAAAAACAAAGAAAAAACGGGACAAAAAAAAAAGAAAGCTAAGCTGTTTGTCATTTTGTCGTCCGGTTTGTAAAGTTGTAGGGTTTGCAAAGTCAGAGTATTGCTATTTTGAAATTTTGTTTCGCTGCCCTGGTAGTGGCGTGGAGTCCTTGAGACTCAAAGAGTAGGGGAGCTTTAGTCAAGCCGCCTGCCTTTTCCGAGGCGAGGCCAGCGTCCTTCGAGGTCAGGATTTCGCGGCTTATGTGACGTCAGGAGCGGAGTCATTCGCACCTGCGAGCCTGAAGAAAGGCTTTGGTTGCTAATAACATTGTCGAATTCGGCGAGAGCTCTTCGGAAAGCCGGAGCAGGACTTGTAGTTCTCACGCTCACGCAGTCCACGGACAGTGTTGCCTTCTTCGTTTTGCTTTCGAATGTTGTGGGTCCGGCCCCTCGCCGTAGAGGGTTGTCGAACAAAAAAAGAAGCACACACAAAACAAGAAAAAAAAAAAACTGGCAATGGAAAAGGGAAAGAGGAAAATCATGAAATTTCGGGGGTGTTTCGACCCTTGAACACGCACTGGCTACGCCACTGTCTGCTTTACCACCGCGGCTAGCGCGCTCCGACGAGCTGCCACTTTGCGCATGCGCGTCTTCGTGGCAACCGCGTCGACCGCGTCGTCTTTACACGTACCGTATGTCGGCTTCCCAGTTGGTACCTTTTCGTTCTCGTGGTTTGGACACGCTTCAAAACAACGATTCGGGGCAGTGGTTAGCAGTTCGAAAACAAACAAATGTTGGGGATAACGAGTGCAGACCAGCATTTATTTTCTCCAAAATCTCACACAAATGTGACAAAACAGAAATCACACTATCGCGTTTGTCGAAGCTAGCTGCTTGGCAGATTTGCCGGAGTCGTGCCAGGCGACTCTGGTGATTCCGCCGTAATGCTTCGATGAAATCGATATTCCACAGCGACCTCATTCTGACAGAAGGCCAGTCTGTTATCATCATAGTAGGCTTTCACCACGCCGATTCAAGAAACTGACATCGAAGAGAGCGGACGAAGCCTAATTACGCAATGTACGCGTTTGAAATTGTAGCGCACTTCACAGAAACTTTACGAACAATGCAAAATTCAGTCCCACTTTCATCGCGTACCGCTACTATCGTTTACCTAGCCGAGACACTCCAGATAAAAATTTCTGGCCGGAAAATGGTTCAAATGTTTCACTGGGTCCACCGTTCTCGTACATTCGATGACGCTTGTTTCGATCGGAACGGCGGCCAATGCGAACGACTAGCACATAATAAAATATAGCACACACATTACGTCATACTTAATTCTAATAAACTCTACCTTTGGCGCGTCATGGAGCTTCCCGCTTTTGCCGGCACCTCACCAACCACCACCGGCTGTTAGGCCTATGGGCCCGAGCTCGTTAGAGATAGGCCTAACGGCGGTAGCACATCCTCGGAGCAGTCCACGTCCACGCGCACAATCGCCCAGTCGAGCGCACGAACGTTAAATATGCACACCAGCACGGGAAAACGTGGACAGCAGACGACACACGGCACGAACGGCAGGTTCAGATCGCAGAAATGAGCACCTCGAGCACCACGCTGGCCCCAGCTGCCCCGAATTCCCGAATGGGGCGCTCGCGCGTGGGCTTCTGGGTAGTCACCGCCATCGGGCAGCGCTCTCCGCGCTCGTCGACAACGCGAATAGAGCATTCTTGACGGCGTCATGCAGTGTTCGCGCTCGTCACTACGGGTGCACACAAATTGAGAAAGCTGCCACGCGCCACCGACCTGTACGCACCCGAACTCGAGTAAACCAAGAAAACACAACCTACGTATCCATCCGTGGATCGCGCCGTGTTTATTTACTTTTTTCCTGCCCCCCCCCCTTTTTTTGTTTCCCAGCCCTAAATTTTTACGCATGCACAAATCAAGAGGGGATCAGAACATCCGGGCAGACCCCCCCCCCCCCCCCCCACGCACACACACACCCCTTAATCCGCCACTGGGCCCCGCCAACGGCTCGCTTATCCTTTTGAGATTACGTGAAAGCTTTTTCGAGAGGTCGTTGGCTGTGTTTTTCGTGAAAACCCAGGGAGATGCAGACGAGCGTTTTTCGGCCCTGTTCAGACGTCGAATCCATTTCACGAAACTCGTTTCGCGAGTCAAGATGCGCCAGAAAAATGCATCGCGTGAAAGGGCCTTAAAACAACACACAATGGTTGCACTACACTTGCGTCTGCCCGAAAAGAACTGGATTGTCGATTGTCTTCTGCTTCCCCATAGTACCCTCAACCTTTAGGTATTCGCAGATTGAGCGAAAAGTTCGTATTTTGTGATTGGTTTTTCACTGATGTAATATTTGGTGTTCGCCGGCGTCAGAATTTCTGACAAAAACCATCCCCAAAACGCTTTGGACCCATTATAACGTCCTCTCCCACGACGGGAAACCCGTTGGTGCAAGAGCCGGGACTGGGCGGGACGGGGGAAACGTCGGCTGCGTCAATGGCGGCCGATCTCCCGCAGACGGGTGGACGGATGGGAGTATTTTCAACTCCAATTTCGTCTTGCGGCGTGTTGACGCACAAGAACTCCAGTTTAAAATGGGAGTCAAATCAGGTGATGTCGCTTTTATACCCCGTCCCTTAGCAACCAGAGTAAAGTGGTGGTTTCTAGTTTCTATACTCCCATGTGCGGGAGTGAATGCTTTAGGCTTGGGAGTTTAATCGGCATCCGATTCTTTAAAACTCCCATCCGGGCTACTTCTCGTTTACAGTGTAGTGGTTTATGTCATTGCGGTTAATCGATATTTGGTTTCTCGCAGAATTGTTCATCAACCGATAATAAGAGGGGGATGAAATAGTATCATCATTGATACAAATTGACAGCGACTTTTATGTTGAAATTCCTCTAATGCACGAAATGCAGTATTTAGGAGCGATCGTTTGGAAGACAGTCCTTGCGGGAGTGAGGGAGGCATACTTTAAAGCATTTCGGTTAAGGATCTCTCACAGTCTCAATGGCCGGAAAATAATCGAGGAAATATAAATTAGGAAATACTAACTATGGAAACATGAATAGGCATCTAAATAAAAAAAACGTATGCTACATTAAAAATAGAAAACAATGTGCGGTAAATGAATGCAAATACTTATTTTTTAAATTTAATATGTTGCTAATTATGATGTATTGCGAAATACGTTTGACCCAGAAAACTCAGCACGCGTAAATCCAAATGCGCTGGAACTTTGGAGAATTCGCACGGCACAAAAGACTAACGGCAACGATAGACATGATGATGGCCATGTAGTTATGACACTAGACTCTAAGCACGATATACGAGAGAACGCAAACAATATATATTAACACAGCTGCACAGACATGAAACGGGGGACTATGACAGTAATGCTGGTGCACGAGGAACAATAAATATTCTAGCGAGAGAAGCCACCTTTCAACGCAGTTTTCACTCGTTCTTACGAATACCTTCGTTCGCGCTTTTGTGCGCGCCTCAGCGCCAATCTTTTTTTTTTCGCGCGTTTATTTTTGCGTTGGCAGCAATGGGCCGGGGGGGGGTGAGTGCAACTCCCGCTGCCATCTGCAGGGCGGCCAGAAGGCGGGCCGACCAGAAGGCGGACCGCATCTGGCCCGCGGGTTGGAAACCCCTGCTTTAAAGCAGGAAATGCTTTTTCACGGAATGTCCATCCTTTCGTCCGTGCACGTTCCGCTGAATTTAGCGAGAAAACGAAATTGGTGCAGAGGTCACGTGACGTCACTTCATGTCACGTGGCTTGACTCACCAACCTATACACCAACTAACTCACTTTCCCCGAGACGTACACTAATTCAGTTTTCCCGCTAAATTTAGCGGGAAAATTGACGTCATGTCAGCCGATGCAACGTGACTCCTACACAAATTCCGTTTCCCCGCTCAGTTTGGCGGAGAAATTGATGTCGCGTGACTTCAATACCCTTAGTCTCCCCGCTACATTTAGCGGGGAAATTAACGCTAATGTCAGCTATAAACCCAGTTTCCTAGCTCAACGTACCGGAGAAATAGAGAAAAATAAAAGTTCCTGAAACGGCAGTCTTTTCAATAAGTTTCAAGGGTCGGCCCTTCCATGGCGCATTTCCTAGGTTAATTTGCTCGACCAAGCGGACTCTCTGACGTGACGCCAATGCGGAGGCGCTGCTGTCGGCTTCGCTCATGCGCAGACGCTTCGGCCCATCTGGTTTCTGCGCAGGCGCGGTGCCCAGACCCAGCACTCGTTGATGTCCATAGGAGATAAAGGGCGCTGCCAATGTTTTCTCCATTTGAGTGCAACAGCACTGGTGTGTCACGTGACAAGGGGGGGGAATTGGCCTGTCACGTGACGTCAATTTCCCCGCGAAATTGAACGGCGAAAGTGAACATGGCTGTCACGTGATAAGGAAGGTAGGGAGCGCTCCTTCGTTCGTCCGTCTGTGGGTACAGATGCGGTCGTCGAAAGCACGGAGCAACCAGCTTGATAGAAAACCGTTTAGCACAACGATTCGTTCGCTCTCTCCCATGCATCCGCTCTATATATTTACCGAGAGCTGGGATACGTGGGGAGAGTAAGACGTAAGACCCTCGATGTAGCTGAGCAGCGAAAGCGATGGGTGTGCCCACGCGCCCTCTTATTGGCCCGCGCTCCGTTTCCGGTTAAGGTGTATCCACACGACGGACCGGGCCGCGGACCGATTGATCACGTGATGCGCGGCCCGCGGGCCGCCCGGCTGCAATGAGCATCCACACGGCGGACCAAAAGAGCAGACGACAGAGCGAACGGGCCGGTCTAACCCTCGACCTCACAGCTCCGCCAAACGCATGCAGCGAGCTGCTTTGAGGCTATTTGTAAGGAGCCAAGATGGAGGTTGAACGAAAGAGACGTTTGGCCGCGGTGGCCCTGGCGTTGACTATTGAGGACGAGGAGGACTTAAGTGAACCGAAAAGGGCATGCTGGATGAAGCCCTGGATGTGCAGGAAAGATCTTGGTCTGCATAGTCAACTCTTTTCGTCGCACAACAAAAGGTTCGTCTTCTTCGTCTTCAACAGTTGGCGCCAAAAGAAAACGACTTTGGATTTGGATTCCAATCCAAACAACAAAAGTCAGCTTGTTGCCAGACTTAGCGCTTCAATTATACTAAAAACGCCGCGGTCCGCCGCCAAGGTCCGGGCGAGAAAAGTCGCTTGGCATTTCTCAGAAGCGCGGGCCGCGGACCGCCGGCGGACCTCGAAGACCGGTGACGTAAGATCACGTGATGCGCGGCCCGCGGACCAAAACAGCAATTTGGTCCGTCGTGTGGATACACCTTTAGGGAGAACCTGCCGGACTCGGACTGAATCTCGAGCATGCTGTCGAGTAACGGTTTGGTAGCTCGGCGTTCCGAAACTTACACGCGTCCAGCGTTGTTCTAACTGAATCGTCACGTCACATGACCCACCTGGAGGAACCCGGAAGAACGCAGTCGAGGTAGGCGAGTTAGCAAGAACATGGCGGGCCTAGCAGACCACTGAGCGAGGCCAGGAGGTCGCTACCTCGCATTAACTAGCCACGTTACGTAGGGGAGGAAAACAGGGATTGGGAGAGGAAATCGTTCTGTCACATGACGTATATTCAATTGGTGTTTAGGTCACATGGCATCCATTTCTTACACTAAATGTAAAGGGGAAGCTGGATTGGTGTAGAGGTCACCTGACGTCATCACGACTTTAATTTTTCCGCTAAATTTAGAGTGGAAAATGAATTGACGCATAGATCGCATTAGCGGACGAACGGACGCACAAACTTTTTAAACTTAGGTACAGGCGGGTTCTCGTTAAAAAATGTTCCAGACTTTAAAAAAACCTTATACACGTGTACGACTCGCATCCCATAGTAGCGTATGGCACAACCGTATGACATATCATATTAATTGTTCTCAGTAAGGAACGCACAATTTGATGTTTAGCCAGGGTTGTCTATATATTTTTTGTGTTAGACGACAGATATTGGCTTTGTTTCCTTCCGCCTGCATATTTTTCATTTCTAAATAAGCGATTTTTTATAAAATGGTTGTGGTACGCGGCACGGCCAATATTTTGGTATTTTTCGCGTATAATCCACGTATAGGATAAGCGAGATCGATTGACTCGTAATGTAAAGTTGGCGCTAATATAACCATATAATTTTAAATTTTTTCTTTATTTGAGACTTACACATATTGCATTACTGTCAGCTATAGGTCTTATGCATATGTTTTAATGCGAAAGCACTAACTATCTCATGGAGCGAGCTGACGTCATCAGTCTGAAGCGCGAAAACGGCAGATAGTTTCCTTCGGTTCCATTGGCTGGCGCGCGTCGACGGGGCTCCCATTGGCCGCTGCGCTCGTCAGTTTCCACGGCCGCTCACCTCATGGCGCTGCGTGTCCATCAGCGCGGAGCGTCCAAGGTCACCAGGGGAGCACACGCGCCGACCGGCGACGAAAAGTACGCAGACAGACGACAAAGGGAGCGGACGAGCGGCTTGCATGCTTTCGCATTCACAACTCATAAGGAAGTGCTTAGGTGTACATACATACATCTTTTTGTTTGTTTGAGTATTTGGTACACGAATAAATCACAATTCATTACATTAAAGAGAAATGTTTACTTGAACCTTAAATTATATATCTTCAAAATGTGTTTCTAACCCCAATCCTCCGAGAAATCATCGCGGTTTTCATTATTCCGTGCGAATCTCACACTGTGCGCGCATATTATATTTTCCTACGCAAATTTGCTACATCGTAACACGACGTGTGATCACGTAGAAATATTTGGACTTTCGAGAGGATGTCGAAGCAACTCGCGAAGTACAATATATTTACGGGTGCAACACAATTATCAGGAACCGGCACGTAATTTTCAGTAAGTGCAATGCATGGGGTATTTGAAACTTTGGACAGCATCTGGTCGTCGGGTCGACCAGCAAAGGGAGAGCGGGATTCGATCGTGTCGGATGCGGCCGACACGATAGAGAGCCGGGGAGTCGAGGGCGATCGTTGGAACGAGACGATCGCCTTGCTGTTTTGTGCGCAGTTGTGGTAAAACTGTTGGCTTTGATCAACGGATCGTATGCCTCATCGCTCCAAGACGCAACCATTCCTACGTGGAGTCTTTGTTACTTGCAGCTAACGGCGGTTACCTCGCTTTTATTTCAGCCGTCCCATCTCAGGGATCAAGATAGGTACCGTCAATTTGGAAAGGTATTCGGGTGAGTCTTACCCGGATCCTTGACTGTCCTTTTCAGCTGGATTCTGAACATGATTTCCTCTGCTTTTGTCTCACACGTAGTGCCTATGAGGACGGGAAGCCCATGCTCTTCGTGGCTGATCCCGAGTTGGTGAGGCTCGTTCTCGTCAAAGACTTCCCTTCCTTGCCAAATAGGAGGGTGAGTGGAACATTGGATGCCTGAACTGTACAACCTGAGCGGGACTAGAGCTCATTTAACCTGAGTCGCCATTTACTGAGTAGAAGATGTCTAGTACCAGTCAAGGAACACAAACTATCTAGAGTACTCATATGTCTTCTCTTCTGCCACTGAAACACAAATTACGCAACAAAAACAAGTTTTGTATAGCGCTGTCGGTGTATACGTTCGGTGATTAGAGTGTTCGTTAATTGGTTTCAGGCATTTCGCCTCGTTCTATCCAGTGAATTTTTCAAAAACATTAAGTGGCTCAGTGCCACAAAGCATTTGTGTTCTCGTCATAACAATGGCATAGACATCACAAAAAATTGTTTCACTATAAAGTTGCGTACGTCTTTTTGTATAAAAATAGAAATACGAGGCCCCATTCAAAGTTGCCGCCGTGCACTGTGACGTAACAGTGTACCGCAAGGTGTCGGGGTGGTCAGAAGGGAGGCATCGCCGGAAGTCACGTGAGTTGTATCCCTCCTCGTGCTTACCGCGAGCGCATGTAATATTCTTGAAACTATTTTTGTTATTTTCCGCACATCCACGAGCGATCCAAGCAGACAAGGTTTCTTTTATTTGCTTTTCATCGCTTAATGTTGCTGTAAAGGTAGAAGAAGCGGAGTCAGTGAATTGACGTGATCAACTACAATGGACTGTCCCGGTATTTCAGCAACTGAAGAAGAGATCACACTGTATGCATTTCCGAGAGACATACATCGGCCGCATGTGCACCTAGTAAACAAGTTCTACTCATGTTCTAGACAAAACACGTACTTTATGCTCGACGTTTACTTGTACTTGGTACACTCACCAGTTCGTATTCCTTAGACGGCAGGCATCTTCAGCCTGGAGAGTATCCGATGATTCAACGACCTCGGTGTCTGAACCTTCAGCAATGCGATCAGGCGTGTCGAATGCTAGCAATCCTAATTTCTGCAAGCGTTCTAAAGTTTTTTTTTTTATCTGGATAGTTTGTTTGGCGCTTAGTATAGCTCTGTATTATCGGACTGACGGCATGCACTCGTACACTACCTTGTACTCGCAACGCTTTCATCATTGACCTCCATCACGTCGATCCACTGACCCTTCGTCCTCAACTTTTACAGCACGCAAACTAACCAACGGTGCAGCGATAAAGAGCTAGTGGAACTGAAACTTCGTTTTCTACGACCGCTCGTATAAAGAGAAGAATTTAAAAAAATAAAAAAAGTCTTAGGCACGGTCGCGGAGAGCACGAGGAGTGAAACTCAAGTGACTTCCGGCGAACCCACTTTTAGTGACGTGGGTCGATGCCTCCCTTCTGACCGCCCCGACACCTTGCGGTACAGTGTTACGTCACAGTGCACGGCGGGAACTTTGAATTGGGCCTCGTATTTCTATTTTTTATAAAAGAACTACGCAACTCTATAGTGAAACTATTTTTTTGTGATGCCCTGATATGCCATTTCAACGCCTAGCATGAAAAAAAATTATTTTTTTCGCGTATCGAGGCTCTTTAAGACACCACTGCTTCAAGTGTTCAGGAGCTTCTAGCGGGGCTCGTTGAGGACAAGACCGTCATGTGCGCCAAACTAGAGTGCTTTCCACATTTCTTTGGATAAAGAATTGCTTGAACTCGTGAACAAACCTCAACTCTGTCCTGTTGGCCCTCTTTAGGTTTTCGACCTTTTTATGCAAAACTACCCGGAACTTTGAGGAGCATATGTCTGATCCAACTGTACCCGACAACTCCACGAAAATTTAAATTGTATTATCAAAATTTCAAAGGTCTTTGCACCAAAGTGAATTACCTTTTTCGCTAATGCACTCTCTTGTGATTGTTATATCATTTGCATGACTGAAACGTATCTAATTGAACTCTACGCAAGCAGTTTCTATTTTTCAAATCAATTTTTCGGTTTTAGTGCAGACAGAAACTACAGTGAATCGGTGAGATACGGAGGTGGGTGCCTTACAGCATGCAAGTCTGATTTTAATCCGCCTAGGCGGAAGGACCTTGGGTCCTATGGGAAATGCGTTTGGTTAGAAATACCGGCGACAGATGGGACCAACTGCCTGGTTGATTGTTACTATTTTCCGCCAAATTCTGATGTTGGTACTTTTGTGAACCATTTTTAGACCTTGAAAACCCCATTAACTTTACAAAATACAAGTTACACGTCTGCGATTATTTCAATCTTCCAAACGTTGACTGTAAATTTTAATGGACTTTGTCAGCATATTTCGATAAAAAGAAACTGTGCTTAAAATGTTTTAGATTTAATCCTATCAAATGTGCCCTTATTTGATGTGAATGAAACGCGCGAGGCGCCTGTCCTGGTCGGCAAGTTCCACAACGAGAGGAGGCCGAACCAAAATTTGTTGGGCCTCAATCGTCTTCGCAACGATAATTGGTCTTCCCTTTCTGCCTCAATGACGTCGACTGTTATGTTGCATTTTTATCATCAACTGGACGGCGCACAAGGGCAGAATATACACTCAAACACCGTTCAAGGAAGCCGAAATTGCCTACTTGGTTTTCATGAGACTTAAAGAATTCCAAGCGCAAAAAGCAGCGGTACCACAAGTTATACATAAAAATAAAATTGAGCATTGGTATCAGACATTTTCAATTTGCAGAGCAATAGTTAAGAAGCTTTATTCTCGGGATGAAGAGGATTATCACAACTATGTAGAAAATTTTTAAAAAGAAACCTAGTCGCTCTTGGCGTTACGCATGGTCCCAAACTAAAGACGTGGCCAGCACCACTGTGCTGAAAACTGGCGACCAGGTATGTTATAAATAGGGTGTGTACTTTCCGGTGTTTATTTGAGAGAAAAATCTGCGGATGTTTTTCGGTGTTTATTTACTTTCGAAACACCGGTCAATTTCGGTGGAACGTCTCACGACGAGGCTACAATCGGTGATTATCGGTGGAAAAAAATGCGATTGGTCACAAACAGGGTTCTAATTTTCTTCACATATTTCATACACTTCTCGAGGAAGCATCTATTTCTCACACTTGGTTAATATAGAAAATGCAAGCATGCTTCAAGAGGCTTGCATCCGTCATGGCAACACGTTCCTTGCGGTTCACAACCGGCAATTTTGAAAACGCACGCTCCACATTTGTTCTGGACACAGGAAATCACAAAATGTCCAGCGTGGCTTGGGGCAGTAGTGGCCAGTCAGGTAAATGAAGTTTCCAAAATAACACTGGATCAATGGTGCTAGTCGCAGCATACTGGCGGTAACAAAGAAACTCTAAACCTAGGTCGCTCAGCTTGCGCTCGTCTCGGAGGACCAGCCGATAGATATTTTCATAAGGGACAAATCCCTCTGGCGCCTCCACTTTTATGCACGGATTAACAATTTGTACGCGGAACCATAATGACGATTCATCCATGAAATCTCTAGCGTAGTCATCCGGAGCTTTCCGCTTGCGTCCCATCCTGGTGGCCTTCTACTCCGCGTGACGACGATACTTGAAGTGTTCGACGAAGGAAAGCAAATCTCACGTTAAGAAAACCCGCAGACGCGGGACGGACACGCCTTCTCAAACATGTCTGGAAATTTTTTACAGAACAAAACCCTTTTTTTGTTTCCCCAAAAGCCCATGAAGTTTCCCCAAAAGCTCACAACACATCTCAGTTCTCAAAGGTCAGTAGCCTTGTACGACACGAATGTTAGCAGTGTCTTCCAGGAACTACAGCAACCTCTGAATACATGACTTACACCGACATCACTTGGCCAGACACAATGGGGAAAGGGCACGTGAGAGCGTACCCTCCACTGCGTTAATTTTTCCACAAAAGGGGGCCACATGGGAGACACAATGGGGGAAGGAGTGCAAGAGCTTAGCTTCCACTGCGTTAACTAGACGCTTTTGACCCCCAGAAAGGAGGGCGAGATAACACGTTTGACGAACCTCTACGGGGAAAGGGTTTCGTTGGGTCAGAAACATGCATCGACCGGTGTTTTTCGGTTTTGACCAGGGCGAAAATGTCCAACCACCGGTGTTTTTCGGTTTTAACCGATTTTGTATTTTCGTCACCGACGGATGTTTATCGGTGTTTTTCGGTTAAAACCGGAAAATACACACCCTAGTTATAAACCACGATTTGCATATGAATACAGCCAATACAGCCAAGCATTCATTCTGCAATTTAGTTTTTAATGCGAATAGCATTCTTTGGATACTTCACGCACTTTTCGTCTATGTATCTATCTATCTATCTATCTATCTATCTGGCTATCTAACCTCTTACGCCGCGGGTCGATAAATAAATAAAAAACACCTGGCGCCGGCTGGGATTCGAACCGTTGACCCTTTGATCAGCAGGCAGACGCGCTAACCACAGAGCTATGAAGGCAGTCATTCACCGCACTCTAAACATTTGTTTATATCTTTACCATAGGACGCACTTTACAGCGCTGTCACAGCTACCGGTGCGCGTGCGTTCCATGCACGAGGGCTAGCTCACCCTCTCCCGCGCTCACCCTCTCCCTCTAGCTCACCCTCTCCCGCGCTCGGGAGACCTCTAGCTCAGCCTCACGAGAGCGGAATGAGCCCTCGTGCATGGAACGCGCGCGCACCGGTAGCTGTGACAGCGCTGTAAGCGCGTCCTATGGTAAAGATATAAACAACCGTTTAGGGTACCGTTGGTTGAGACTAGCTGAGACGCCAGAAAGTCTGGTCGGTACCATTTTGAGTGTTTGTGCGTATGGCGCGTGCTTTGCTCGCCTTCCTAAGTGACACAAACGCACGTGCTGGGCTGCGGAGATCGTGCGCAGGGCTGTGAAAGTGTCAACAAATTTAGAATCGCCTCAAGAGTGGGCTGGCGTATCTAGAGTGTGCCGGCCACCTGACGAACTACGCATAACTCCGCACCGTTTGATGCTATTCGCATTAACGTAGATAATCATTCCCAAAGGATGGGTTCTGCTGATTTTGCTATATGAAACCTCATATTACGCCTACTGTTATCACAATGGAAGCTTTTTCTGACCGCTTGTCATCCCATATATTGACCGATGATGAGGTGATGTGCTCTGTGCAGAAGTTGAAACCAAGATTATCAACGGGCTGTGGTGACATTCCAAATTTTATTATCAAAGGATGCGCCGAAATATTTGCACCTGCTCTAAGACGTGTATTAATTTGTCATTGAAAACTGGGACCTCCCCTTCTCGTAAGAGAATGTTAGTTGTTAGACCAGTATTTTAGTTTGGGAATCATTACGATATTAATAACTGGCCTTTCAAGGGTTTTTCAAAGGGTGGTTTATGAACTATTGTATACCAAGTTTAATCAACAAATTTCGCAATTACGGCACGGATTTTTAAGAGGGAAATTAGCCGAAACATATGTGTCTGCTTTCCTCGAATATAATAGACACGATTTATTTTGACATGACCAAGACGTTCTATACCATTCACCACCAAATACTTCAAACTTTAAAAAGTCTGAATTATGCCCGTCGTATTGTGCGTAATTTGAGAGATGTTTTGGAAGTCGGATAGATGACGTTAGATTTTCTAACTTTTTATCCAAATAATTTGCACCTTCATCTGGTGTTCCACGAGGTTCTAATCTGGGACTGCTCTTGTTTTTGTTGTTTGTTTATGATTTATCAGCTTGTATTGAAAACTTAGAAATTATAATGTTTGCTGATGATTTAAAATTGTTTCGTAAAGTTGAAAATGTCAATGGCTGTATTCGCATGAAAAGTGACCTCCGCTCCGTTGAGCAATGGTGTTTGAACAATAGACTACACCTAAAGCCAAAAAAACTGTAGTAATATTTCTTACTAGGAAGAAAGAGAGAGCATATTTTTGAATATACAATGTTTGATAAACATATACGGCGAGGGCTTCATGTTCGCTGATTATGTTGCTTTTGTAGACTCCGGATTTGAATCTTGGCCTGTATGTTCCTCGGGTTGTTTGTGAGGGACCGCGCTCTCTGGGTGCGATTTCGCGAATGAAAAGAAACTTCCGTCACTTTGATTTTTTATGAAGCCTGTACGCTTGTGAGATCGCGTCTTGAGTTCACGTCTGTGGTGTGAAACTCAATGGCCATGTCGCAGAGCAACCTACCAGCGCAAGTTGATACGACTTTTGTATGATAGGCACTTTGGCCGCTGTCGTTTTTTACAGCTGTAATTTCCTACTTGCTGACTTCGGTATGGAGCCACTACATGACAGAAAAATTACGAGAGACATGCATTTTCAGCACCAAGTTGTGCGCGGTTCTGTTGATTGCGCGCAGTTGTTGGTGGCGTTGGGGTTTCGTGTGCCATCCGGGCTAACACCCAAGTTCCGGTACACTTTTACCCTAATGTGCAGTCCATCTGCCCTACAACACGCATGAAACAAACATATAATGCCTTTTTTGTCGACGAAGATAATTTTGTTTGATTTTAGTGTTATATTTATGACTTTATGACAGAGTACTGCTGCCAAGGCCACTAGGCTGTTGGTAGGCGCTCAATAAAATATATATCTATATGAATTTTGCTGCAAGCTTTTCTCTGGCGAAATTAGGCCTAGTGGAGAGTGAGAGGAGGAAACAGGACGAAAAGAACGAAGCTGTGACAGTTGGCCTCTGCCCAGTGGCGTAGCCAGGGGGGTGTTGGGGTGTCAGAACACCCCCAAAATTTCGACCGACCCCCCCCCCCCCCTCCGCGGCCTTCTCTCTTTCGGGCGCCAGGTCGCTTCGGTCGCGTCCTCGTCATATTGGCTCAAATCGCAAAAATAACGCCATCCACGACGCAGGACACCAAAGACCGGCTCACTCTCTAAAGGCCCGCTCACACAGTTGCGTTGGGAGCGACCACTGCGCTTACGAACGAATGCAACCGGTTGGAACGACGAGTTACCATAGCAACGAAGCGCCAAACGGTCCGTTTCGTTCGTGTTCGTTCGCAACGCAAGGAGTTGAGCCGGGCTGAACTTTTTCTTACGTTCGGGAACGACGGGAGCGACAGGCCAATCACAGGTCGAGGAGAGCTCGGTCGCGCGCGTTGCATGCCGGTCGTGCAGGGTCCTTCAGTCCTGCAAACATGGCGTCGGTGGTGATCGTTGACGTGGACAGCGTGGTGGAAACTTCTCATCGTTTCCCATAAAAGCGCTATCCTTGACTGTGAATTCTCGTCGTGTGTCACTATGATAACCCAGCACGCACTAGAAGGGGAAGATCCACCTACTCGTGCGGCGATCTCGTGGCGGCACTCTCAAGACAGCAGAAACGCCCGTGCCGTCGTGTTTGTTTATTTCGACTACAGTGGTGCTTACTGCATTCGTGTCCTCGAACATCGCCCGGATTTCTTTTTTGGCGCATTGCATGCGTGTGCTCAAGTTCAAGGTTTACTGGTGCGTACCGTATAAAGGATGCGAATTTTCACGCGTTTTCATCACCCGAGAAAGGTGATTGGTGTTAGCAATCCTGAACACGCTCGCAACGGCTCTATCTGATCACGAAATTATATTTCTACGTTGCTGTATCGCTGCCAAAATTACATCGTCTTTTATGATCGTAGAAAAGGCGTGTGGCGAGAACTGCACTGTTGACAAAGTCGTGTATTAAAATCGTGATTCTGCAAGACGGCGTACTGCATCTTTTTGTGTAATGCACTACCCTGCAAGCGTATCCTGAACAACAAAAAATCGAGTTTAAGGTCGCGAAGACGGTCTATCTATTTTCTGTTACGCAAGTGGTGGCAGTGCGTCCCCTTCTTTTTAGAGGCACCGCTGAAACAGCTGACGGCGGCGGAGAAGCGGCGGCCGTGCTGCCGACCCGCTGCGCTTGTGGCAGTGGTTGCAGGAGTGTACCGCGCGGCGCAGAGCGGTCGCTCTGGTCACAACGGACGCAGTCGTGAATAACGGGTTCGTTTCAGACGTCTGAACCAGCTTCACACAGCTATTGTAGGCGCACAGCAGATCTTCGTGAGCTGTATGCCGTAGCCGACACCTCCGCTGTTCCGGTGAGGATTTCGCGTCGGGCTGGAAACCGTCCGCCATGTTTGTAAGCGTAGCTGGATTGCTTACTATTGGCCGGGAGCAAGAGCTGAAGCTCGTTTCTCATTGGCTGTTGATTCGTTTGGTTGCATGCGGTTCCATGTGTGTGACACGTCGCGCACAGTTGTCGCTGAAGTCGGAGCGGTTGCATTCGTTCGTAAGCATAGTGGTCGCTCCGAACGCAAGTGTGTGAACGGCGCCTTAAGTCTCTACCTAAATCGCAGTGTTGAAAGTCCTTGAGCACGCACAGACACACATGAGAATACATTGCTTCGCCGATTCGCGTGGGTTGTAGGGGAATCTCGGAAGATGCGGCAATATTCCGGATTCCAAGTCGAGGTGATCCCAGAAGGTCATCTCCAAACGTTCAGGCACCGCCTACGAGCACGCGCAAACGCACACACAGGACAATTACTTCTGTTGACTCCAAGAGGGCACGAACGCTCGGAGGGTACCATCCCCCTTCTTAATCCGAACGAGAAGGACCTCGGAAGCCCATAAGCGGGCAATTATTGTTGACAGTCCATCTTCATCTTTAGCGCCGGACGCCTGGAGAAGGTATCGATGACAGCTCGTTTCCTCTTTGTCGACGTTACGGGTGAAAGCCATTCACCTTAAAGGCCCGTTCACACTCTTGCGACCGAGTTCGACCGAGAGAGACTGAACCGGTTTTGCTTCTTGCGATCTCTTAGGACCAGCCCCGCTGCAGCCGAGCTGGTCTCAAGAGATGCAGAGGCTAAAACCAGTTGATATATATGGTCAACTCCGCTGTGAACAGGGCTTTATCTACCGAGGGCAGATAATAGTGGCTCAAGGTTGTCAGCGGAAGTCATGCCTTTGGAACGCCGGAGAGGGGGTCGCTCTACGCGAGAATCCGCTTCCACCTCCAGGTGCGGCCGCGAAGGACGTTCTTTACAGCGCCCAGAAGGGTTGCGTGGTTAGTGTCGCAGGTGAGCGCCACCGCGTGGCGTTTGGTTACTACACGAGGGCAGAGCGGCCATAACGGGAAAGCGAGTCCCCTGACAGGCTTCTAAATTAGAGGAGGCGTTGGTCCAAGGAAGACCACGAATCTGCGCAGCTGAGTGAATGAACCAACTTTCGATGTAACTTTATTCACTGATTTTCAAGTGCGCGTTCCGTGTGCCTCGGTGCCATGTGCCTGTTCTGAAAATGAGCACGTCTAATCGAGTCAAGCTGACCATAGGCGACTTTTTTAACAAGAAAAGAAAAATCACCTCACTTCGTCAAGCGCACCATCAAAGTCTCCAGCAGAGCGTACACCTTCAGGTCAGACACCCCCATCCCCCTGCCTGAGCGAGAGCAATGTTCCTGAAAACGACATTGGACTTTATATCACATCTAGCCGAAGGAATTCAGAACTCAAGAATGATGAGACAAGGCGAAAGCTGCTATTGAATCCATGGACACCCGGCGATAACTACGTCTTCCCTGTAGGAGGCAAGCGGAGACTGAAGTTCCAGCCGCACTGGCTAAATGCATATTCCTGGCTCCAGTACTCAGAATGCCAGAAAGGGGCTTTCTGTGGTGTCTGCGTGCTCTTCGGACAAGAGAAAGCGGGAAAGGGATGCAATCAACGGCTCGGTGCTCTGGTGCGTACGCCGTCCACACGATGGCAATGCGCGCTGGAGACCTTCAAGTCCCACAGCGAAGCGGAGCACCACTGAAGCCGCCGTTCTGTTTGCAAGCAACTTCCTGCAAGCAGTTGAAGGAGAATCGGTTCACGAACAGCTGTACTCGGCGAATCGCCGTGAACGAGACAAAAATCGCAAGAAGCTTCTCTCAATAATCGACGTTGTTCTTGTCTGTGGAAGGCAAGGGATTCCTTTGAGAGGACACCGCGACGCGGGCCGCCTAGAACTGGACCAACCAGTGGAAAACGATGAGAACTTTCGTGCACTCCTACGTATTAAAGTGCACAGCGGTGACGAGGTCCTCAGGGAGCACATCGAACCTGGACCTGGGAATGCGACTTACCCTCAGCCCTCAAATTCAAAATGAGATCATCGCTGCAAGTGGGAGGATCATTCAGGACACAATTGTAAATCAAGTGAACAATGCGAAGTGCTTCTACATTGCTGGCGGACGAGACAACTGACATATCAGGTAGGTTTTGACCTTCATCTCTCGGTCTAATAACGGCTTAAAAACAAGTTATTTTGGGCGGATCAATAAGTTTCAGCAACATGAAACTTGCGTTAGGACACTTAGCTTTACAATTAGTTTGCTTGGCTTGGTGGACACTAGAAAGGTGCATTTAGGCGGCTAATTAGGAAAACTATCTTTATTAAATTTTAATTATTACAATTTATCTTGGAATGATCGGAAACCATTAAATCAGTCGATTTCAAAAATATTTGCAGCATCTGTGAAAAGTGCAAAAATTACCGCTTGTGATGAATTGGGGCGGGCGCATTTGGCCGCGTATGTGACGTACCCACACCGGCTGTGGGCACTGCGCACATACGCGTCTAATGGTATTCAGAGAAGACAAGCGGCTGGCGTGTGCCGTGCCGAAGACGGCGGCGCACGCGCAGCGCGCTGGCGCCAGTCGCCGTGGCTCCGGCGTGACGTCAGAGTCGTTCTAATCGTGGCTTATTTTCTTCTCAGGCAAGGAGCAGATGTCAGTGTACGTCCGTTACCTTCAAGACGGCTCCTTGAGAGAGACTTCTTGGAGTTCGTGGAGGTCGACAACTTGAGTGGCTGGTCGTTGGCGTCTGTGCTCATGGGGGTGCTCAGAGAAAGAGTGTTGACACGACGTACCTGTGCGGGCAAGGGTACGATGGTGCTGCTAACATGGCTTGAATGGGGTCCAGGCAGTCATTCAGGAAAAGCATCCCGCGGCACTCGTATACTCACTGTTCCAGCCACCTGCTCGAACCTTGCGCTCTGCGACTCATGTGCCCTGTCAGATATCCCGCAATGCCGTTGGAACAGTCCAAGAGGTGTGCACATTTTTTTCGAAAAGTCTGCGCACAGAACAGCTGTGCTAAAGAGAATTATTGCACAAAAGCACTCTGGGAGCAGAAAAGAACGACTGCACGCGTTCTGTGAAACTCGATGGGTGGAGCGGCACGAAGCCATTCAAACATTTGTCGAATTCTTTCCTGCAGTCATCGCAGCTCTCGAGACCCTTCAAGACGAAGGAAACGCCGAAACGGCCACTAAGCACATCAGCTGCTGACGTGTGTCCTCACGTCATCATTCATCGTGGCGATTGTAATTTGCGGCAAACTTCTGTCGCTGACACTTCAGTTGTCAAGGCAGCTTCAGTTCCCGACAGAAGACTTGGTGCAGGCAATCGCCACATCGATGACGTCGAGGCTGCTGTCGTCCAGCTGCGGGAGTCAGGGTTCCCAGCGCTTCTTCAGACGGCGCAACAACTCTGCGAAGAAGTAAATCTGGAAATAGAGATACCTCGCGCCCGTCAACGACAAATGAACAACATACCCTCATGCACTGTGGAGGATTATTTCAGGGTGTTCGTATATCTTCCGTTTCTTGATCATTTCCGCGCGCAACTCTCCGTGCGCTTCCGGCGTCAGAAGGGGACCATTAAGTTGTTTTCTGCTTTTAATGCGAATAGCATTCTTTGGATACTTCACGCACTTTTCGTCTATGTATCTATCTATCTATCTATCTATCTATATATCTATCTATCTGGCTATCTAACCTCTTACGCCGCGGGTCGATAAATAAATAAAAAGACCGGCGCCGGCGGGATTCGAACCGTTGACCCTTTGATCAGCAGGCAGACGCGCTAACCACAGAGCTATGAAGGCAGTCATTCAAGGCACTCTAAACACCTGTTTATATCTTTACCATCGCGCGCGTTCCATGCACGAGGGCTCATTCCGCTCTCGTGAGGCTTAGCACTGCCCCTAGCTCACCCTCTCCCGCGCTCGGGAGAGGGTGATGTAGCGGCCGTGCTCACCCTCACAAGAGCGGAATGAGCCCTCGTGCATGGAACGCGCGCGCACCAGCAGCTGTGACAGCGCTGTAAGGCGCGTCCTATGGTAAAGATATAAACAACCGTTTAGAGTACCGTTGGTTGAGACTAGCTGAGACGCCAGAAAGTCTGGTCGGTACCATTTTGAGTGTTTGTGCGTATGGCGCGTGCTTTGCTCGCCTTCCTAAGTGACACAAACGCACGTGCTGGGCTGCGGAGATCGTGCGCAGGGCTGTGAAAGTGTCAACAAATTTAGAATCGCCTCAAGAGTGGGCTGGCGTATCTAGAGTGTGCCGGCCACCTGACGAACGCGCGTAACTCCGCACCGTTTGATGCTATTCGCATTAACGTAGATAATCATTCCCAAAGGATGGGTTCTGCTGATTTTTTTCGCCACAGAACATCGCCCGAGCAGAAAAAGACATCTACATTGATCAAATTGTCACCCTTTACGGAGGGCTCATTTCTTTCAGCGAGCTTCCTGGTGAAGTTGGCATCTGGGCGCAGAAGTGGAGAAGTGGCGCCATCCAGCCCGTTTCCGCGGTACAGGCAACTTGCCTTTGCCTGAGCGCTTTGTACCCGAACATCTACCGCTTGCTGCAGATCCTGGCCACCATGCCCATCAGCACCGCAGAAGCAGAACGTTCATTCTCAACGCTCCGTAGGCTGAAGTCGTACATTAGAGCCTCAAGATCACAGCAGCGCTTGCTAGGGCTCGCGCTTTTAAACGTTCATCGCGATGTTCATGTAAGCCCAGAGAGGGCCCTCTCACTCCTTTCTATTAATCGCCGGCGGCTTCGCCTGAATGTGTAGTCCGTGCGGGAAAACGGGATAAGAGCAATCGACTGGGAAAATTTCCCAAGAGGTAGTATCCAAAGCAATCTACTGTTATTGTCGCACTTGACGTACAGGGTCCGAGCGAGAAAAGTAAACCCTCCTTTTTGACGCGAATAAACAACACTACGCATCGCCGAACGCTGAAACTCCGCCAGAATGTAACCCTATTAGTTCGAGCAAGATATCAAAGTTTCAGAACGTAGCGTCACCGAATTCAAAAGTTATGAGTAATTATCGAAAATTTTCAATGGGAGATTGGTTGCAGACGGCGGCTCACGGAGCTCGCGAGTACATGGAGATGAATGGGAGACGCATCGGGTCCTGCGGCCCCATTTTCTCATTGAGATATTCAAAAATTGCTCATAACTTTTGAATTCGATGATGTTACGTTCTAAAACTTTGGCATCTTGCTCGGACCGCTAGGGTTACATCCTGGTGGAGCTTCACCATTCAGCGACGCGTATAGTTGTTTTATGCGCGCCGAAAAGGAGGGTTTACTTTTCTGGCTTGGACCCTGTTCATATGGCAGTCTTTCATTTTCCATATTATGTTCAAATCATTGTCTACAGGAATTGTTGTGCTTTCATGTAGTAAAATATTTTCTCTTAGTACTTGAATGTACTGAGTCTCCTGCACTTTCTTATATAGGTAGGGGTGATAGTGGAAATAAGAAGTGAGCCTTTGTCTTCATAAGAGCAGAGGAATAACCAAAAGTATGGTCTTATGTTCGTAAAGAGTACGTATGTGAGCCCTTTCTTCTCTTCCGGTCTCACCGGGGAAGTAAACACCCTGAAAAATATTTCTGGCTACGCCACTGCAGGCTCTGCCACCCAACAACGATCCTTGCTACAGAGCATTTTGGTTGTCTGACCTCTAAAAACTGCTGCGGCATACTCCAAGTCCCGGAAACAAATCTCTGGAAGGTATCAGTTAACGCGCATATATAAAACAGTTAACTTGTACATTTTGAACATTTATTTCGCCAATATTCACTTTACACCTCTATTCTGACATCTGCTACAGTCGATAGCCTTCTGCTGAAAGAACCATTTATTTATTTTACATCTCATTTCTTTTAAGAGCCAATATTAGTCGCGATCGAGTGACACGCGCTGTAGATAATTCCAGAAAGTTACGCTGCAAATTGCATAAAGCACATATTTTGAAACAATAACTAAAACAGTTGTCTTTCTGAAGGCACTACCAGAAACCTAACTCTAAGTTGAGCACTTAGAAAAAACAACTCTACTGTGCACAACCGCACACTAAACGAAATTGTTTTGTGCCGCTAATTATGGCGCGTAATGTGAGCACTAGCCAGTACGAGTACTTTGCAACACAAGTAAATAGTAATTGGAACGAAAAAAATTTATTTTGGGGTGCTTGCTGCGAAACTTTATGCTTCCTACATGCTCAAAGTCAGCCAGCAACGTGAGTAAACTGTAGAAGAATACAGGAGAGACGCTGAACTCACAACTCTATAGTTCCTCCAGAAGTGAAGAAAGAAGATGACACATAACCAACAGGCACGTGCTCATGGCGCGATAACTCAAGGGCGCGGGGCGATGGCTTCAGCGCATGGAAGCGTTTGAAAACAAAACTTCCTTTTCAGATAGTGTAGCGGAAAGATGGCTCAAGCAGTGTTCCCCCAGACTTCGTATAATATATTATATACGCCACGTAAATTTATCTGGAGAGTTTTTCTTATGTCGACCGATGATAGCGGTGCTCGCCAGATTTGGATTCTATGTACAGGCTTGAAAGCGCAGAGGCAAGTGACCCCCCACCGTTAACCTCATGGACAGGTTATGTTCACGTAGCCTATCATTAATGCATCTTTCTGACTGAGCAAGCTACGTTCTACCACATGCTAAGAAAATGCTGCATTCTACGCGCGAGGTACAAGCCACAAACTTTATAGCCTGTTTGTTTTCAAATTTCACTCGAGATACTTTTTCCAAATTTAAGTGCAGTTTGGAACAACTCTGGGTCATTTTTGAGGTGCCCAAAGAACAACTGGAACTTGATATCTTTGGGCGACTTGTTCTAAGTTGTCCGAAACATTGTGCAAGTATGGAACCACTACCCTACGTTTCTTCTCAACATTAAGCTTACCGCCTTCTTCTCATTTTACTTTTTAACCATAAGACCGCACCACCTCATTTAGCACCAGCCACGGAAACCCGGATGGCCATAGTCTCTCAATCTAAGCCTTGAAGCTTTCAATGAATGTTAGGTAAACGTGACTTTTTAGTGCTGATCCTAGACATGAAAGAGCTTTACCTCTTTTAATATTTTTCTAGTGCGCTGAGGAGTAATCTAACATACCCTTTTTTGAACGTGGGGAGGACCAGCATAAATGGTTAGTGTGAAGTGAGAGTGATAGGTCCAGAAATTGTAAGACAGCTTCCTTGGGCAATTCATAGGTGAATCTAAGACCAAAGCTACACTCAGAAAAAATATCTATAACACTAGTGACTAGATCTTTTCCCAGGCAATTGTCAAGCAGAAGCCTAAAGACATATCCGAACACTTTTTCACTTGAGGTCCAAGGGCATTTCCAATGGCATAATCAACTTTCGCAGAAACATATATCACTGAGGACAGGCGCTACCGACGGCCCTATACGTCTATCCTTTCTCCTGTATTAATCTACTTTCCTCACGTTGCTCGCTGACTTTACCCATGTATAATGCTTACCAACTAGCCCAGCTCACCACCCTTCTACATTTATACTTAATTTCACTCGGAGAGCGAGCGAGTCCAAGGGTACAATTGCATAAACTCGGAAACGCTCAAATTGTGGCTTTCGTCGTTGTACAGCCTTTGGATGCTTGGTGAAGCGGGTATAATTGAGAATCTCATTGGCAGACTATCAATTTCTTCGATCCACTTTTGGACAACATGATGACCATTGCACCTGCTGAGAAATGGAGGAGGATCCGCCCAGCAGCTAGCCCAGCGTTCTCTATGGAAAGCTTCGCAAGGTTTGTGCGGTTACAACTAACACAGTCATGTCTAGTTAATGCTACATTCCCCAAAAGAACTTCCACAAAGTGAGTTTCTCATAATGATGAGACTAAAATGTATGTATAGCCAGTCCGTCCTCGAATATTTTGACTATATTAACGGAGACCATATTAACCAGACCTGACTGTAGAGCGTTTTCGGTCTCAAGGCTGCGCTGAAAAACAAAACCCTGTGTGCATAAAGTAAGCTTAGACGTTCGTCAGAAGTGTGTTTCAGCGTGTTTCTTCATCTTTAGAAATTTTAAGGTGTCATTCTTCTCCTTTGAATATTGTAGACAACATCCTTGAACATTTTGACGACGGACGCTGAACGGGACGAACGTCGGGCTTGGTGCTTCTGTATAGAGAGATACCCCAGCATGTCGCAATTGAAACATATCATTGCGGTGGTGGCCGATTTTTTTTTTTAAGATTATCTTTGTGGATTTTAACTTCCCCTGAGTGAAATACTGCACGTTTATGTTAAGTAATTCTTGAACAAAAAAAAAGTAGTAAAGCACAAACCTGCCGTGGTAGCGTCGCTCCTGTTGCCTGCTTGTAAGACCGTGCTGGGCAATTTCCGAAAAGAAACACCCTACTTGACTTTCTGACTGATTCGGTTTTCTTACAGAAAGCTGGACTTTTACAATAGCCACGTATTAAATGTCAAACGTTTCGTCTGAGGCCAAAAACTTTCCAGATTTCAAGGACATATCTTCTTTTTCTTGCCGTGATTCACAACTTCTGAAATTTTATGAACCCAATTCAAAATCTTTCTTATAAACCTTCTAATTTCTTCTAGATTGCCGTAACGGTTAGAGGTGCTACTGTTTTGATTTTTCTTGCGTCGAAAAAATTTAATTACTATGGTGCGCGTAAAGAATGTGTCTGCTAAATTGCTACAAAATGTGGACCGACTAGACGTCTTAGAGGCAAGAGCTAACACACACATCAAATGTGTCGCAAGAATAACTGCCGGAGTTAACATAGCTGTCCCAGAGCAGCACGCCTACCGGAAGAGTGTATTTCCGGGCGAATAACAAGTGGAAGGGTAGAAGAAAGGATTCGAAACCCATGTGGCCACAGAATGTGGCCATTTTTAGTACGAGTAATTCAGCGTTTCCTACTATACTCGTCATTTCGAAACGCAATGCTTTGAGTACAACGCTCAACGAAACGAAACCAACCAGCGGAGTGCGTGGCCTCGATCATATAAAGATATCCGAGTGATGCCTAAAGTAATTAAAAGGCGGAACCATATGGTTACTCTACGTTAGCCCACCTGTATACATGCTAGCTGCATAAGCTAGAGCAATTGTATATGTTCCTCGAGCGGAGCGTATGCAATTCGACTAGCCAGGTCAAGCGCTCCTTTGGTCTTTGTCATTTCGGTGAGAACTGTACTGTCACGTGGATTATTTTTATTTTTCGATGAAAGCAGACTGGTGTTCTGAGCGTTGGAACATTTGCATCAGACGACTGAATTTGGTAGAAGCATAACGGCAGAAAAAATAAACAAACTATAGATTCGATGCAAGATTTTTAATATCCGTAAGATAACTTGCAGGGTTTACACAGGTTGTTCGGCATTAATGAAAATGTATTAT
>JAZHYW010030190.1:0-35661 GCA_037355805.1 Ixodes ricinus
GGAGACTGGAGGCTGTGCGGCGATTATCGCGCCCTCAACGTCGGCACGTTGCCAGATCGTTGCTCTTTACCATACCTGCATGACTTCGAAGAGCAACTAAACGGGACCTGCATTTACAGCAATATGGACTAAGTAAAAGCTTACCACCACATAGCTATCGAGCCCGCTGACATTCCGAAAACTGCTGTTACGAAGCCGTTTGGATTATTCGAGTTTGTGCGAATGCCCGTCGGGCTTTGAAATTCTACGCAAACATTTTAACGATTCATACACGAAGTGACATGCGGGATACCCTTCGTGTTTGCATTTGTTGACGACCTCTTCATCGCGAGCAGTTCCCCGGAAGAGCACGAACAACATCTGCGCGTACTCTTCGGGCAGCAACGCAACTATGGTCTCGCCGTCAACACACTAAAATGTGTCTTCGGACGTCCAACCTCGAGTATTTAAGACACCAAATGACACCCATAGGCATTTACTCGTTATCTTCGAAAATGGAAGCCATCAGGAACTTCGCGCAACACAATTCTCTTCGTAAGTTACGAACATTTTTTAGCCGCGTCAACTTCCATCGACGCTGCATTAACAACTGCGCCCAAAATCTCAAGCACTTAACAGATCTACTGCACTCACCAAAAGGTCCCATATCACCGGTCGAATGGAATTCGATGGCAGAGGAGGCATTCAAGACTGCAAAGCGAGTTCTTGTAGACACGGCACTTCTCGTCTATCCACGACCAGACGCACCGACGAGAATTATGGTCCACGCTTCGGATGTGACAGTGGGAGCCGTGCTTCAACAGTACAACCAGACGGACTGGTTTCCGCTAGGCTTCTCCTCACAAAAGTTAAAGCCGTCGGATACACGTTACAGCATGTTTGGTTGCGAACTCTTTGCCATCTATGCAACAATGCGACATTACAGACACTCCCTGCAAGGCCTGGTTTTCCATATCCTTACAGACCACAAACCCCTCACCTTCGCCTTCCACGCTAATCGCACCTCGCATTCGACCCGAGAAATGCGTCACCTCGCTTACATTTCTGAATATACAACTGATCTGAGCTACATATCTGGAGCGAACAACGAGGCTGCAGATGCCCTGTCACGCGTCGAGACACTCACTGCTTCACCTGACCTCGACTTCTCCAAACTGGCAGGCGCTCAAGAGAATGACGCCGAGTTGAAGAGACTGTAAGAGTCCTCCATCTCACCGCAGCTTCTACATGTACCACTACCACTAGCAAACTGCGAGGTGGTATGCGACACCTCAGCGAGTACGCCACGACCATACATCCCTCCCGATTTTCAACGCCCCAACTTCCACTCACTCCATGACCTGAACCATACTGGTGTTAGAGAAACCCAACGACTCATCTACTCGATACATATTTGGCCAAACATCAACTGAAACATTCGCCTCTGAACGCGGTCTTGCATCTCTGGCCAACGCTCCAAGGTTCAGCAACACACAAAGAATCCGCTACATCATTTCAAGTCACCGGACGCCCGCTTCGATCACGTGCATGTTGATATCGTCGAACACTTTTACCGTCCCAAGGGTACCAATATATACATAGATGCGTGGATCGTTTTACCAGACGGTTAGAAGCAATTCCAATTACAGATATCACCACACAAATCGTTGCGCAAGCGTTCGTCACCAACTGGATTTCACGGTTCGGCTGTCCTTCCGTTGTTACCACGGACCGTGGTAGGATATTTCAAAGCTCATTCTTCGCATCACTGGCAAAAATGCTCGGAATGTGCCACATCCACACGTGAGCCTACCATCCGTCCGCCAATGGCATGGTCGAGAGGCTACACCGGCAACTCAAGGCCTCGCTCGTCACTAAGGACGACAAGACCAACTGGGTGAACCATCTTCCTTTGGTGCTCTTGGGCGTCCGGGCCACTTTGAAGGAAGATGTTGGATGCACAGCTGCAGAACTAGTGTATGGAACAACACTTCGTCATCTTGGCGAGTTCCACACACACTTGTCCGCTCCACCACCCGACCTTCCTTCGTATCTTCAAGACCTACGAGACCTGCTATCCGCCTTGCGACCGACCCTCCCTCGACAACACCACGAAAACTTTTCATTCATACAGAACTAACATGTACACATCTGTTTGTACGGCGTGACTTCGTGCGTCTATCATTAACACCATCTTATGATGACCCATTTAAGGTCATCTCCCGAGATAAGAAGACTTTCACCGTCACCATCAATGGACGAACCGACGTCGTGTCAATTGACCGGGTAAAACTTGCGTTTATGGCAGATCTAATTTGCAACGCTGCATTCATGACATCATCAGTGACCACGCAGAAGCCAGAAGACGACACTCGCAGACCTGCTGAAGGACCCTCCACCAATTAAAAACTGTTACGTGCAGCAAAACCATGCTGCACCAATAGGGGGCGACGACTTGTAGCAACTAGGTGTCCGCGATAGCAATGTGGCTCACAGAAAGCGAGCTACACGAAAAGACGCGCACCAGTGCGCGTGTGAAAAAGAAGAGAAGCTCCACGGGAGATCGCTCGAGGAATGTTTCAACGACGGCTCCATCAGCTGTCTGGTTCCGGGTCCAAGAGGCATCTTAAAAACATATCCTGTAAATAGATGAAGGGCCACCTTGGCCGCTTCAACATATTGCCGCGCGCTGCAGCTGGCCAAGTAGACAGCGCGCGCGGGGCCTAACGGCTGATCGTGCCTGCCTCCCACGCGAAAAGCGAGGGTTCGATTCCTGGGAGCGACGTGTCTTTTAGTTTATCCTTGCAATTTAGTGTTCTGGTAATTTCTGGAATCCTGGTGCTCGTCGAGTTCTACGCGTCAGCGATTACCGAATGCCCGTGTACATAATGGGCGTTTTCGTAAGCGTTTCCCCTCCGCTAAGCCCTCCGCAACGACAGCCCTACTGGCGGGCGCGTGTACTGAGAGTTCCGGCTAGCGTAGCTGGTTGCGAGCGTTGCGGGACAGTGGAAACGATCCACGAAAACTCCCAATAAGGGCTTCGCGTAGCGAGCCAGAGTCAGTTTCGCCTCAGCGTTCGATCCCGCTGCTTCGCCGCCTTCGACACCCGCGACGCTCTGTTGTTATCTTTCTTTTCATTTTATTTTTGGGCACAAGTTCGCCCCATTAAACGTTCAGTTTACTCAGTCATTCACCGCCTCATCACTTGTCATTCGTGACAATATATACCACATCGAAACCTAAATTACACTCCTAATTTGTTTTTCCATTCTACTCAGGTATATTGTCACGAATGAATATGACAAGAAGGTGAAGAGTGAACTGAAAATAAAGGTTTAGTTGGCAAAATTCTTCCAAACAAAATAGAAAACGAGCTTCAAGGCAGCAGGAAAGGCCGGCGGCGATTTGGTGGCGTAACAGCAAGCGAGAGCGAGACTGACTCAACAAGGTCCTGCGCAGCTCCTTCTCTACTGTGTGTCGACTATCTCGAAAATTCGGCAAAGAGGCTTCGAGCGTCGTGCACTCGGGGCGAGAATGAACAGGCATTTTCGAGAAGAAGAAAAGCAGGACGAAATGATAAAAGTCACGCCCCAGCAAGAGAAAACGCGAATCTTCCAGAATTTTGTGACCCAGCGTTGCTTGTTCGGCCCTGCGCGCGGCATTCACCCCCCCCCCTCCGTTTAAAAGTGGTTCGTCTCGATGCAACGCGAAAGGAAAACCGAAAATGGCTAAAATATTTACGATGAGTCGAAATAAACATGCAGTGTCACAATCCTAACGCGCGTAAAACGGCTTGAGTCGAACTACGTGGACGACTCTGGGTCGTGGCCGGCGGCGTCCTGATGGTGGGGTTCCGTCGGGGAGCACCTTATTGTTCAATCCCCAAGGAGGCGGATGACCTTGTAGGGTCAAAAGTAGCATTTTAACAGTTTCTCGCTGAGGCCGCGGCGGCGAATGGGCGTCCACACCCACGCCCTGTCTCCGGGCTGGAACTCCACGTCTCGGCGACGGGGCTTGTACCGGCCAGCGTCGACACGTTGGTGGTCCTTTATGCGAAGTCGAGCTAGCTGGCGTACCTCTTCTGCCCGTTGGGTGACCAGCTGGGCGTCATCGGTGCCGTCGTCCGTCGGTTCGTGGGGCAGCATGGCGTCAAGCATCGTCGTCATCTTTCTGCCGTGCACCAGCTGAAAGTGTGTAATCGCACTGGTTTCTTGAACCGCCGTGTTGTAGGAAAACGTGACGTAGGGCAAGACCTCTTCCACGTCTTCTGTTCCACGTCAACGTACATCGAGATCATGTCGGCGAAGGTCTTGTTTACTCGCTCCGTCAGCCCCTTGGTTCGCGGGTGGTATGCTGTTGTTCGACGGTGGTCGGCGTGGCACAGGCGGAGTATCTCTTGTGTCAGTTGCGCCATGAATGATAAGCCTCGGTTCCCAATCAGAACTTGGGGAGCGCCGTGTCGGAGGACAATAGATTCAACGAAGAGCTTGGTTACTTCCACAGCGGTTGCCGACGGGAGTGCTTTGTCTAGGCATACCGGATGAGAGAATCAGTTGCCACGATTATCCAACGGTTTCCCTGCGTCGACGGCGGGAAAGGTCCAAGTAGATCAATTCCAATCTGCTGGAACGGTGCAGTCGGGGGCGCGATCGGCTGCAGGAGGCCTGCAGGCTTCGTCGGCGGTTTCTTCCATCGCTGGCAGTCGTGGCACGATTGTGTGTAGAGCTGGATAGTCTTCGGGAGCGTGGGCCAGTAGTACTTCTCTCGGATCCTTGCAAGAGTCGTATACACATTTAAGACATATAAAAAACACTAATACGCCCTATCCTTGAGTACGGTTCAACCATATAAAGTCCGTGGAAACAATGGGATATTAACAAAATCGAATCAGTCCAAAAGAAAGCAGTACGTTTTATTTTCCGTCGCTACGACAGAAATGTTTCCCCATCCTCTAACCTTTCTGCTCTAAGCTTAAGTCCTCTTTCCAATAGACGTCACACTCAGAGCCTTAAAGTCCTTTACGGTCTGGTTAACTCGCCACGTATCACCTCATTAGACGCATACATAATGTTTCACATAGCGTCATCAAAAAGAAGCCACCATGACCTAAACATTTCACCGTTTTATGCACGCACTGACATGTTTAAATACAGCTTTTCCCTAGATCAATTGAACATTGCAATCTGTTACCCGGTAACATCCGTTCATTAGCTCCAGAGGAGTTTCTGTGTGCGGTTGACAGCGGTTGATCCTATTTTACGAGGTTTTATGGTTTTTTTTTGTCATATTCAATATTGAATTGTGTGAATTGTGACCCCCCCCCCCCCACTGCTCCAATAGCCCCGACGGGGCTGCAGTACGTAAAAATAAATAAATGAATAAAATATCGGGTCGTCGTGACCGGCTTGAAAGATCTCTTCTCGTAGACTTGAAGGGATTACCAGAAGCCACGTCGAGTTGCTGTCCTCGAAGTTCTCTTTGTAGAGAATACCTTTCCGGACGGCGAATGTTGGTAGGGCACATGAGAAGGCTCGGGGAATCGTCCCCCCTCGTCCCTCCAAGTGGTCGATCAGTGCTCGCAGTCCAGGATCGTCCTGTTGGAGCGCCGCCATGCCGTTAACGCTCACTGCGCCAAGAAAGCGATCGTCGCCGTCGTCCTCGTCGTCTTTGACACAGCCGGTAGCTGACTCGACGGGGTCTCTGGACAGGCGGTCGGCGTCTCTGTGATTTCGGCCTGACTTGTAGATCACGGTCACGTTGTACTCTTGAAGTCGTAGGCTCCACCGAGCAAGACGTCCCGATGTGTCATTCGGGCCTTTTAACCAGCACAGCGAGTTCTGGTCGGTGACCACTCCAATAGGACTCCCGTACAAGTACGGGCAGAATTTCGTGACAGCACAGATGACGGCCAGACATTCCTTCTCGGTCGCCGAGTATTTGCGCTGCGCGTTCGACAGCGGCCGACCAGCGTATGCGATCACGCGCTCTGCACCCTCTTGTCGTTGGACCAGTACCACTCCGAGTCATGTATTGCTGGCGTCCGTGTGAACTTTCGTTTCGGGTGATTGGTCGACGTGGTCGAAAATTGGTAGCGACTGGAGTCGTCGCTTTAGCTCGTCAAATGCGTGTTGTCCTTCTCCACCCCATCCGAAGTTCACGGCGTCTCTCGTGAGGCGCGTGAGCGGCTCAGAAAGCTTGGCCAAATCCCGAACGAATCGCCGGTAGTTAGCGCAAAGAACCAGGAATCTTCAGACGGCCTTCTTGTCGGTGGGCGGTGAAAATTCCGCTACGGCGCGAGTCTTCTCAGGGTCAGAACGAACACCTTCGTTGCTCAGAATGTGGCCTAAAAACTTCAGTTCGCCGTGGGGGAACCGGCACTTCGTTGGCTTAAGGGTGAGTCCGGTGGTCCTGAATACCTCAAGAACGGCCCGAAGGCGTCGGTGGCCGCCCCCCCCCCCCAAACAAAGTCGACCCCCTCCCCCTCCCCCTTCTCGGAGGGCAACTTGACATGGGTGGACCCCCAAGGACATAGAAAGAATGGGAGAATAGTATCCTTACAAATTTTCCCGCCCCCCCCCCAAAAAAAAACAAAAAAACGGAGTTCTGGATCGCCCCTGTTTGGCTCGGACGTATGGAGCTTGTTCTTGAGTGCGTGGAGCGTAATGCGGCGTAGGGGCTTCCCGTCGAGGGATTGCCGGGTACTGGTACTGGCGGGTTCCTGGCGGTGGTCGTCGGGCCATGGCGGCGTAGCTCAGGGTCGGTTCTTCGGGAGCTGGAACGGCGATGGGAGCCTCCGGCTGGAAAGCTTGCTGTACTTCCCCTCGAACAATCTCGGCAATCGAGAGCGAAACCGGCCGGTTGGGAGCCTGAAGTAGCTTCGATAACTGTAAAAAAGTGTTTTTTTAAACAGCTTAATTGAGACAAGCACGTCACAAAACAAATCTTCCGCGAAAAAAAAATTAGCAATGTTAACACCGCAGGATATAATTTAGTCGGAGTCACAGCCTCTCCACATTTGAAACTCCCGCTCTTTCGACCCGCGCGGAGAGAGTACGCCCCGCTCTTGGATTTGCTCTTGGATTGACTTGGCTGCGGAGTTGAACGACGTACGCAGCGTCTCGACTTCCGGTGCGTCCTGTCGAAGATACGCCATATGGGGAGAGGGGGGAGAGAGGAGAGAGGTGCCGCCGCTTTTTATGCCGCCTCCTCAGAATTTATGGCGCTCCGTGCTGGCCGCCATATGAAAACTCCGTACCAGTGTTGCTGCATCTGTACGTCATCTTTACGTTAGAGCTGGCGAAGAAAATCTGGCCACGGCGCAACGCCGATGTATATTGTAAGCTAGAGCCGCTTTGCTTTCGTTGGTTTTGTTTGGTTGGAGAAAATCTGGCAGCAACGCACGTTCTACATGGCGCCGGTACTGTTTTGGTTGGACGGATTCGACGGGACGCGAGAAGCTCCGCGGTTTGTGATCACATGTAGCGAAGACGTGACCGGAGAAGTGCCCCTGTGATGTTCCGGGATGACGGAAAATATCATTCGTAATCCTCATGTGTGCTTTGAAACGGAAGGGAGTCAAGGGTCCACAAGTGCGCTACCCCAAGCCAAGGTTAACGACAGCGTTGCGTTGTCTTCGGCGATCTCGTTCCGTTTGGTGCTACACGGCGATGCGACAAAGAGTTGAAACGTTCGTGGTGTGTGGTGCAGTGCTTGGAGGTAGAAACCCACACTAACACGGAGCGCAAATTGGTTGTTGTGTTGTTGAGGTTGTAGGCAACCTGGGGATCTAAAACGTTTCGGCCAGGTTGCCCCTCCGACAATCATGAGTGGTCATCTTGACCGCGAAGGGGCCAAGGGGCCACGACAGCGGCGCTCCGCCGCTGATAAACGGCCGTCGCAGCGTATGCGCGGGGGCTGTTGGGATCGCGGCGCAGACGATTGCGGTCAATAAATGTTTACGTGTTGTTGAACCGGTGTGCTGTGTCATTCCCCGAGACGGGTAGCAGCAATGGAAATCCAACACTGCCGCCCAGACGTGATATGCCCGTGATATGGCCGAGAACTGGTTTCGTTCTTGCTTTTTACATAGTGAATTCTGAGTTCCTGAGTTTAGCCACATTTGAGGAGCGCTTTTTCGCGAGCCTAACTTCATTGACCAGCGGAAGTCTCCACTGCTACAGAGTGCCATGTACAGAGGACGCCGACAAAAACATGAATGAGGACGACCTTTTGCCGCTTGGCGCACTCGCGGATAACACCGCCAGCGACCTAAAACCAGTCGCTAAGCCTGCAGTCTCAGTGCCGGCAGGCGCATCATCAGGAGTGTAGCTTAACAGAAGGGTCATTCCATGTCAAACGTCCCAGACGTCGCGCTCGACCCCTTCCGATATCTAAAAAAAGATTCATAACCTTTTGCCGCAATGTCCGTAGCCATGCCCTGAAATATTTCTGGCGACAAAAATTTTATATGACGTGAGCGCGGTTTTAACTTTTGAAAACAGCGTGAAACTAGGCATCACTCAATAATTGATGAAAAATCAGCTTTTTAGTGAAAAACCTAATAATATTTTTCTTAAATTTGCACGGCTTTCGACTTGCAATGTGGTGAGCTTGTAAAGTTCTGTTTAATTTAAATATTTTTTTTAGAAACAAAAAAATTAACATTTTGTTATTTTATTTGAAAATATCTAATTGCTCCCGGGACTTAATAGAACTTTTTACCGGCTGCCCTGCAGGTATATACTCTATATAAAATTATTGTAAACCACTCAATTATTTATATCGCAGTAAACAAAAAATCCTGAAGTTGCAAAAAAGTGCGTTTTGACGCATAAACAGCCGTTTATTTCACCCTGAGGTGGTCCAAGTAAAAATACAAGATATGGTGTGTTTGGAAAAACAATCAATAATCTTTTGATTTTGAAAGTGTAATCAAAGTATTTTTTTGTTTAAAATGCGAAAACAGTTTTGAAGTTGAACTTCCACCACAACCCGGCGTCGCGTCTTAACGCCTCTTCGCCGCACAGCCCGCCACCTGCGACGATAGCTGACGCGATTAGGTCCAAAGAAAGAACAGAGTTTTCTGCCGCTTCCCCTTGTCCGTCTTTCCGGCTGCAAGGGAAGAAACGGCGGGTATCGTGTAATAATCGGAGGTGCCGCCAGCGCGTAGCAATAGCAGGCCCGTTGTGCCCTTTGTACCCGAGGGCGGCTCGAAACGCGATGCCTAAACGACGGGCGGCATCAAGTGACCACGACTTCTGCACGCCATGCCAAAGGTCCCACGGCCACCTCCGATTCCTAAAATAAAATTGATAGCCTCTTCATTGTAACGTTTGTGCTGCATCTCTAACATATTTTTGTCGAAAAACAAATTTCATGGGGTGATGGCGGCTTGAACTAGTAAAAGTGGGTGGAACTACGAGTCATTCAGTAATTGATGAAAAGTGAGATTCTTTTTTACGTAACACTGGAATGTATTCGTTTAAAAACCCTACGGTATTTGGATTGCTATGTAATAAGGATCAGGGTCATAAAATTTGGTATGTTCGAAGCAGTTTTAAAAAAATAGGGAATATATGTGCATTTTAGCATATTTTTAGCTTTGTTACAAACCATGGCTTTGCTGCATGCGACTGTAAATACTCCCATTCACAGCCCTGTAGGTTTACTGTACACAAAAAAGGTTTCAGGCCGTACAACAAAATATCTTGCAGAAAAAAAAAACTAAATATCTGCAAAATTGCGTTTTGCCGTGTAAAGAGCCGACGAATTCTGCCTTGAGCTGGCCCAAAGAAAATACGTAACATGGTGACATCTACAAAAGAATTTATTTCCTTTTGTTCTTGAAAGTTTAATTAAAGTAATTTTCTTCTAAAGAGGAAAGAAACATTTTGAAGTTGGGCTTTCGCGCCGCAGCCTGGCGTCGTTCCTTGCGCCTCTTCTCTGCACAACACGCCACCGTCGATCCTGGCAAAGCGTGCGACGGTGTCACGGCGTGCGCACGCAGGTAGAAAGCAGGACCTTGAGTTGTCGGGTACATCTTGGTGGGAAGAGGCTTTTTCTACTCTTGTCGCTTTATGGCTTTTCCTATTTTGACCGTTTTGCGCGGCTGTGTCCTCCTGTGGACTTCCACAGTCTTGATATCAGGAAATGCTTAGCGCCTGCCAGGTAAGAGCATCCAGAAGTAAGCTAGCTGTTTCTTACGTACACATCGCAATCACTCTCTCTTCTCGACGTCAGGACAAATGTAGACAGCAACACAAAAGCCCCGTGAACGGGCAATCTCATACGACGAGGCGATGTGGTGTTAACAAATGCGCGCAGTTGGAGGCTCACGCCTCGTTTGTGTTTAAATCGGATTTGAAACGGCAAATTCTTGCGTCGCTGAATAGTTCCGCTTTTCACCGCAGTATGCGTGACAGCTAGATTTTGCGGCGATATTATCGCGTTTCCCTTTTTGTAGAAGTCCACGTCAACTGATGCCGCCCGTATTAGGCATCGCGTTTCGAGCCGCCCTCGGGTACAAAGGGCACAACGGGCCTGTTATTGCTACGCGCTGGCGGCACCTCCGATTATTACACGATACCCGCCGTTTCTTCCCTTGCAGCCGGAAAGACGGACAAGGGGAAGCGGCAGAAAACTCCGTTCTTTCTTTGGACCTAATCGTGTCAGCTATCGTCGCAGGTGGCGTGCTGTGCGGCGAAGAGGCGTTAAGAAGCGACGCCGGATTGTGGTGCGAAAGTTCAACTTCAAAAATTGTTTTCTCGCTTTAACCAAAAATTACTTTGATTAAACTTTCAGAATCAAAAGATTATCGATTGTTCTTCGAAACCCACCATATTTTGTATTTTTACTTGGACCACCTCAGGGTGAAATAAACAACTGTTTATGCGTCAAAACGCTTCTTTTTTTTTGCAACTTCAGCATTTTTGTTTACTCTGAGATATTTAATTGAGCGGTTTTCAAAATTTTTTTATAGATTATATACCCACAAGGCAACCGGTCAAAAGTTCTATTGAGTCCCGGGAGCAATTAGATATTTTTGATAAAAAAACAAAAATGTTAAAATTTTAAGCTTTTTTTAAATATTTAAATTAAACAAAACTTTACAAGCCCAACCACATTGTAAGTCGAAAGCCATGCATGTTTAATAAAAAATATTGTTGGGTGTTTCACTATAAAGCTGATTTTTCATCAATTATTGAGTGATGCCTAGTTTCACGCTGTTTCTAAAAGTTAAAACCGCGCTCACGTCATGAAAAATTTTTTTTCGCCAAAAATATTTTAGGGTTTGGCTACGGACATTGCGGCAAAAGGTTATGAATAGTTTTTTAGATATCGGAAGGGGTCGAGCGCAACGTCTGCGAGCGCAACGTCTGGGATGTTTGACATTGAATGACCCAGAACTAATGGCTCGTTGACATTTGCGAAATACGCACTCGCCGCCGACTGGATTCGCTCGCCGAAAAAAGATCGGGCCGTTCAGATTTGTTGCCGCCTGCGGAGTACGCGCGCAAGCGTCTCGCAATTTTTCGAACAGACGTGAGCTGACGAAAGCTCCCAAACCTCCTCCTTGCCCGCGCGCGTCTCGTCGTTATCTCGTTGTTGTCGTCGCCAGCTCGTCGGCGGAGATCTGACGTAAGCAAGCGCCACTTCCCTCATGCGTTCTGATTGGCTTGCGGCGAGAGAAAACTTTTTTCCGGCGTTCAAAATTGGTCCCAGAGCGATCTTGCTCTCCGCCGGAAATTCTGCTTGCTTTCGTCGCCGGGCGTCAGAATTCTCGCGGATCCGGCCGCCGGTTTGCAAGTGTGAACGAGGCATAAGAGTAGGGATGCCGCGCACTTTTTCTGAACCGAAGGTTCGATGATCGAATCAAGCGGTTTGAAAGGTTCGAAAGATTTCGAATTTTCGAACTTTTCATTTCGACAAATTCGACGGAAGTCGAATTTTTGAACTTATTAAACTAAGAAGTTCGACGCTTTTCCAAATTTCGAACTTATTACGCTGCAAAATTCGATGCTTGTCGAACTTTCGACCTTGATAGACTAAAAAATTCGATGATTTCCGAACTTTCGAATTTCTTGCACTAAAAAGGTCGAAGCTTTTCAAACTTCCCAACTTCTACGCTAAGAAATTCAATAATTTTCGAACTTATTAATCTAAGAATTCGAAAATTGTAGAGGTTTCGATTCCTGAAAAGTCAAAAGTTCGACGAACTTCGAACTTCTAGGGTTAAAGCTCGAAGTTCGTCGAACTTCGAAAGACCAGCGGGCGGTTTCATTTGGATTCAAGCAGTGAGGTACATTCGTAATTTTTTTTTCGCATTTTTACATGCGGTGTCGCATTCCTTGCGAAAGACAATGCCGTTTATTTCAATCCTCTGGCATGCTTGGTTTTAAAGAAATAGATTCCCTAAGGAGCGAGGAAGGACGACGGGTTTTTGACAATTGTCGTTTGTGCCATATTTGAAGCGCGCTATAGCCGAAGCTATTTAGGGTAGAGATGTTAAACTTTTTAAGAATGATGTATGTATATCCTAGGTAAGTGTCGTCTTAAGATATGATTATTGTTGTTCAAGACGAGTTTCGAAGAAATATCCAAACATGTATCTACGGGCAATTATGCCCTAAACTTGGTAATTTTTTTCGTCTAAATTGTTTGAGGTATCGCATTTAAATTAACACCACAGACAGTACATATCATTACCATCTGCAGAATACAAAATAATGTATTTATTGTTCTTTTCACGTTGAGGAATAAATTAACTCATCATGGGAAAGATTTCTAAAATTGTTCAAGTTCAGCACGTCATAAAAAAAAGACATTTTTAATTTTTTTTTATTTTACTTTTCTGGGACGTGTTTCTTTTAACCTGTACACATTTTGGTAGGAGGAACTTGTTCGTAGTTCTGGGCCTCTTAATATGCAAGAATACAACACTTCCGGCGGGTTCTTGATAGTTTTTTTTTCTCTCCAGCTTTTTATTTTTGCATTTATTGTTATGTTTGTTTATTCATTATTTTTTACCAATGGCACAGTTATTTAGGTCGAAAAGACATAGCTTTGAACTTCCGAACCACCGAGCATGTGACGAGTAGTGCCTTCTGACAACAGTTTCTAACAATGACCATCTACGCGATCTTTTATGCAGTGAAGAGCGACAGTAGCTATACATATGCATACATAATTTCCGATTAAAATAAGCTCGACCATGCCGTCTTTCCCCGTATTGTTTTCTTTAACAGTCCGACATATTTGGGGGGGGGGAATGGGAGAGAGACTGGAGCCCCCCTCCTCCTCTCCCTCCGTTCTCCCCCCCCCCCCCGTTTTTCCTCTTCCGACGCCACTGGTATGGTAGTACGCTCCTCGACCTCAAAAAATAACAGCTATCTAATGCTTGAGAACTTAACCTACGATCTTAGAAATAGTGAAACTTCAAATAGTGTTGAGAAGCATCACAAGTTCTTACGGTGATATACTTTCAGAAATACCTCAATATGTGTGTCTTATCGCGATTGATTTGATCCGGCCCAACATCGATCCTGGATCAATAGGCATTATGGAATGTGGCTTAAATGTATCGTACACGGTTTAGGTTAAAACGACAGTTATGCTTTTACTTAAAAGTTCACTCTCAGATTTAAATTACTGCACGTTTGGTATGGGTTTACGTGCTCACGGCACCAGTGTAAAGCAGATGCTGGTGCATTCTTGCGATGCGAGCAAGTACAGTCCAATTCGCTAAACTATTTCATATATAAGAGCTCCTCTAGCCCGAGTAGTGTTGCGTAGTCAGGACGCTATCCTGCTTCCTACGGATTAGAGTCAGTGCATCTCATTCCACAAAACCTTAGGCACATTTACATGTTTTACAGTATGAAAGCACCCTCAGTTTGTACATGAAAACTATATCAACAATGCATCAATATACTCATTTCGCCATAGCCAGCTACAGCTCGAGTCAAGAGTCCGTCACAAACCTACGGTAAACAAAGGATACTTAATCAGATCGCACAGCTCTTAAACAATCCTACCCTGAAATACTGTCCATGATAAATAATTCCAACACAATATACACATTTGAAATCGAACACTGAAAAACGTATCTTTCAGGTATACCATGACTCATTAAAGTTTCCAGCACGCATTTCTTTTGTTATTTCTGTTTGTTATATCACTGTATCTCAGTGTAATGCCAGTATGAGTATTTGATTGTTTTTCCTATGTTTCTGTACGTTCTGTTGCTGATCTGTACGGGGGATGGAGCCTTGTCAGGCGATTTAAATCGCCTTTTGCCTCATCCTCCTCAGACATTTGTCCGAATAAGAATATTATTATTATTATCAAGTTGTGTCAGCTTCTGTGCTTTTTGCTCGGCGTTGCTTCCGTCCCGGAAAATAAACCTCCAAAGCAATTACAAATTAAAAAATTGTCAAGGTGCAGGCGAGCTGGTGTATGTTGATCATGATGCAAAATCCCAAGACTGGGAATGCAATTCGCAAGAAATAGTGTAAGCTGAGTTTGAAACGTTGTCCTGTCACTCTATTTCTTTTCTTTTTTTGTCTTCTTAGATTTTTTTTTAATTTCATTCCCAGAGCTGCGTTTGAGGCGTTCTCTTGTCCCCGTTTTTCTGTCTTCTACACTTTATCTTTCAAATTTCATTCCCAGCCTCAGGATTTTGCATCATGTACAAACTAAACTTACTATATGCCAGCGTCACTCGGCCGGCGTTCGATCGGACTGCTACCAGCGTGCAAGGGCGTAGGGAGGCAGTTTTCCAGATCGCTTCAAGGTTTTCTGAGCCTCAACCACCTGCCTGCCCCTGGCCGTTTCGAACTGGACGAGTATCGTTAAACAGTGCGTTCGTGTGATCACTACTTCGTGATGCACATTAATGACCACCCCGGGCTGGCGGTCACAATTACTGATCTATGGTCACACGTCACTCTGCACTGGCAAATATTCCAGCACATCCGGGACACTCGTCGTCTCATTTAATTGCCTGACCAACTTCCCGCAGTCTAACTATCACAACCGAACTTTTCTAAACCTGATTTCGTGAAAACCAGTGAGGCGTGAAAACGTTATTTGAAACTGAAACTGTGGCGGAACATGAAAACCGGACTTCGAACTTTGAGTACTTTGACTTGAAAGAAATTCGAAACCTTCGAAGTTTCTTTTTTTCCGAATTTAGTGCTAAAAGAGAATCGAAACCTTCGACCTTTTCGAATTTTATGTACAAAAAAATTCTAAATCTTCGAATTGATCGAACTTTATGTCTATAAAAATTCGAAACATTCAAATTTTTCGATTTTCAGATCCAAAAAAATTCGAAACATTCGAATCTCCCGAATTTAAACTAAGGCAAGTTCGAAATCTTCGAATTTCTCTGAACCTCAAGTAAAAAGATATTCGAAATAATCAAACCCGAACTTTTAGAAACGGGGAAAGCTGCGAACTTTTCGATTTCGAAACTCCAGGATTTTTGAAAGTTGCGATTTTTTGACTTCGAACCTCCGTACGGTCGAAAATATCGAAACCTTTCGAATTCGAAAATCAGTTTGGTTCGAAAATTTCAAAACTTTTCGAATTCGAACCTAGGGTGGTTCGCGGCATCTTTAACTAAGAGTGGCCATGATTATGCTTCTTCAGTTGCAACGAGAGCAGATGATGCGCTCAAGCCCCGCCCCTGCTGGAGCCCCGCCTCCCAGAGACTACCTAAGGCTCTCGCATAGCGTTCCTCTTTTTTCGTAGTATGCAGATAGAAAGTCAGTCGGGATTTTCATTTTGGAACTGCGGGACTGCCAACGGGCTCAACGGGGTTCAACGGGTTTCAACGGGCTCAGATCCGTCGTCGTCAGCTGATCCGCTCCAGCTGGTCTGGGAGGAAGCAGCGAGCGTCTTTAATAGTAAATCTTCTTTCGTTCCATTTCAGAATGTGGAAGATTCCTGACGCTTACCGTGAGTAAAAACTTAGCTGCGGGGCGTTTTCAGCAAACTTGCGTCGTTTTAATTCAACAATGAACTCCCGATTGTTGTCCTAAATCTGCCGTTTTTATGCTTCATGTTGTTGGACTGCGTTGGCACAGCGACGTGTTTCCACAACGACGCACACCACTCCAGTAGATGATTCGGTCCTGCAAACGACCGGTTATACAGAGCTTTAGGGAAACTTAAGTCACCACCGATATTTTCCTGTAAATCTCGTGTGAGTTTAGTTAGTGCTCATCATGCGGTTTGAATAAGTTTGTGCAAGATTTCCTACCTGCCCACAGATGCATAAACTGAGACCATTTTTGACGTACTGAACATAGTGCTTTTTCTTCATGTTCGGAAGAGGCGTTGGTGCATTTATTATGGTACAATCACTTGAGAGTTGATAAATTGGGGAGAAAAAGCAAGCTTTCCCTACTTTGTCTCTTTCCTCGCTGGCACTGCCTCTAGTTTCAAGTTGCAGTTTTAGTAGACATACTTACTAGCATGTACAAACCGCTCTAAAGCACGTAAAAGACTCGGAAGTCAAGACGGTGCGGACTCTCTGTTTCGCGCTTTTCGCAAGGTGACTGGGTGGGGGGTTTTGGGAGGCTATGCAGAATATGCAAACGATTTAGTTATGCCCGTCGTTTGCGTCTCTCCAGCAAAACGAATAAGATGATCTACAAAGGCGCAATCACAAGCCAAGATTTACGATAACAGTGCCTTTGTTATCGGCTCTAGAGAGATACAACCCGTTGTGGGAGGCCGGCACTTTACACGTAAAGGGGACCAGTACACTACACATTCAATCTTTATGTAACATGGCTCGGAAGCGGAGAAAAAATGTGTCGGCTAACGCAGAATTCGGACGTCCGAGGGCTTCTCCGGACAGCTTTTCTCTAATAAACTGGCTGTGCCAGGTTTTTACGTAACAGCTGTGTCTCAGTTGCGAACGTTCGGTGCACCCGGTGCGAATCTCGAAGGCCTCCGGAGCGAAATGACGAGAACATACCTGCACATATTTGTTGCTACGCGGACGCCCGATTGCCTCCGAGCCAAATAGCATTTAGCTTGTCATTTTTCGGGGCGACATGGCTGCTGGAAAACTCGCTGTCGCGATGACTCATCTGGCAGCACTTTACAGAGCCACGGCGCCACTTTACAGGAAGTGACATCTCCAAAAAGTTGGCATTTGCACGCGCAAGCAAAAATAAAAAACACGTTAAGAAAACAAGAAGGAAAACGATAGTAACGAACTGCGCTTTGGAAGCCAAAACCCCATGTCGCTTACTATCACAAACACCTGCGACAGCTTCTAAACACACACTACTTCACTTCAGGAAATCTCACTCAAACATCTGGGTCCACACGAAACACTAACTTAGACGAAACGACTAGTCGAGGTAGGCGAGTTAGGTGAAGGCAGAAGACTTCGGCGGCCATGAAAGGATGTCGAAGCTTTTGTTTGTTATGGTATGGACCCAAACAGAAAGTGCCCGTCTTGTAAACCTTTTGTAAAGAATATTAACTTTCATTGTATGGGTCATTCGTTAAACACAAAATTATGCCGCTCAAAAGGAAATTACAACATATAACAAAGGTTTAACAACCAAGATCTAAGCTGTGTGGGAGCGAGTCGATCTGCCACCACGGCCAGAGGCCGCTGCCGACCGCCCAAACTGGACAACATCTGAGGCGCGCAACAGCACACGTAGGACAGTGATGCAGAAGCCTATAAAAGACGGCACACGCCCACAGAAGAGGGAGATGGACCGTGGCCACGGAGGCGTGCAGTCCGAACGCTCCGGCAATGTTTTACGTTGATACTAACAACCCATTCCTGTTACTCTAATAAATGTAGTTTCTCGTTATGGAAATCCCGGCTTCGTGTTGTTCCTCCCGGATGGGCATGCAGCAAGGCAACCCTACCACATGGCGCCCAACGTGCTTTTGCTGCCCTTCTGTCGGAACGACACGGGGCTGGGTTTCTTCTCTCGGTAAGTTTTTTTCAACTGCGGTGTTTCTTTTGGAAGTAGGGCTGGTATTCGCGACAGCGTGATTGCTCGTTGAATTGGAGCCTCAAAACATTGCTTAGTCACGCCGGGACGTGTTTATCGCTTTGGGGGCGTGTTCATTTTTCTCGAGTGAAGTTACCGTCTGTTTCCGCGCACGGTTTCTTGTCTGCTTGGCGTTTCTATTTTTTTCCCGCCATGTCTCCCACACTACGGTCCGAGACGAAGGATGGCGAAAATCCTGGAGCAAGCGTGGATCCCGGAGCAGGCTCGGCGGATGCGCAAGCCGAATTGCTGCTGAAGGTGGCAGCCATCTGTGATGCGGTCACACAGCGTCTCGCTGTGCAGCAGTCACGTGAGCCGGAGCTGCGCCCCCAGCTGACGGTGCCGGTGTACACTGGCTACAACGACGCCAAGTCGATCGCCGACTTTCTGGGTGAGCTCGACGTCTACAAAGCCGCCTCAGGCGCCTCGGAATCCCTCGTGATAAGCAGAATACTCCCTCTCGCTCTACAGTCTAGCGCTGCGTGCTGGTTAAGGCTGCAACCTACGTTCACCAGCCTAGCGGAGTTCGAGCAGGCAATTCCGAGCAGAGTTCCTGCCACCTGGTTACGAGTTACAAATCTTGAGAGAACTCGAGTCCCGAACGCAACATCCGAACGAAAGCCTGGTTCAGTATGTTCGCGCATTGCAGGAACTCACACGAAGGGCACAACCAAATGCCTTCGAGTCGGAGATTATAGCTCGGGTCCTCAGACAATGTCATCCAAGTACCACGTGTACCTACACGGCCGCACCTTTGAGACCATTGAAGAGCTAGCCCGGCATGCCCGCAGCACAGAGGAGATCTTCCTCGCTCAGAAGAGCTCGAAGGTTCTTCCGGGCTTCCTTGAGGTTGATAGTGAAACGCTTTCGCAGGTCGTCTGCGAACTTTGTGTAGTTGCGGTCCTGTGCCGTGGGCTCTGTCGAACGGAGTGTGTTAGTGAGAGGAAAGGCAAGCTCTCTGCCGAAATTGAGCTGGGCAGGGGTGAGCCCGGTTGACCGGTTAACCGTGGTGCGGGTGGCGAAGGCCATTTCTGGGAGCTTCGCATCCCAGTCTTTGTGACGCTCCGTATGCGCAACAAGCATCATCTTAAGGTTTCGATTTACCCTTTCGGTTATATTTGCCTGTGGATGATACGGCGAAGTCCGCTTATGTTCAATTCCCAGAACCGCGCATGCATCGACGAACACTTTGCTCGTAAAATACGACGCATTGTCCGAAATTAGGCTTGCCGGGAAACCAAAACGCGCGAAAACTTGAAGTAGGCAGTCCCATATTTTCTGCGAGTCCAACTTTCGTAAAGGGAACAGCTCCACCCATTTGGTGAAATGGTCTGTTACTACGAACAAGTACTGGTTTCCGCGTGGGCTACGTGGAAATGGACCCATGACGTCACAGCAACAGATCTGCCAAGGGCTCTGGCTTGCGATCGGTTGCATGAAACCTGGGGTTGACCACCACGTGGCTTCGCTTTCTGGCATGACGGGCAACTACGCGCATACCTCAGTACATCTTGCCGCATGCCGGGCCACGTCGCAATCTGGGACAACTTATCGTAAGTTTTGCTCCCACTGCTGTGTCCGGCTAAGGCAGAGCTGTGCATGTATCTGATGAAGGACTTACGTAACTTCCGAGGTATCACTGTTCGAAACGGAGAACTGCTCAGATCATCATCAGCCTGAGGGATGTAGCGCAACAGGAGTCCGTCACTGCTCAGTAAGTAAGAGTCGAACTGTTCATCACCCTTGGTGTTGACTGGGCTGGACTCTGCCAGCCAGGCAGTCACTTGTTGGCACAACCCATCGTCGTGCTGGGCCTTGAGAAGATCCTCTCTTGAGACCAATGTTCCCCACCGTGAGTCAGGTGGTCCCTGTGCTGTATTAACGACCGCAACCAGACCTGGAACTTCCTGCACGTGCTCCTCAGGAAGGGGGCGCGGGAAAGTGCATCAGCAATTTGGTTTGTAGCACCCGGCCTGTACACAATAGTGTAATCGTATTGTTGCAGCGTAAGTGCCCAACGAGCGAGGCGACCAGCGGGGTTCTGAAGTCTTTTCAGCCATGACAACGCTAAATGATCACATTGAATTTGGAATGTTGCGCCATCCAAATACATGTCAAATCGCTTTAACGCATACACTATGGCTAAGCATTCTCTTTCTGCAACACTGTAGTTACGCTGTGCGGAATTGAGGGTCTGACTTGCGAAAGCAACCGGGCGAAGTATACCGTCATGTTCCTGCAGTAAAACAGCTCCGACGCCACAATCGCTTGCATCTGTCTGCAAAACGAATGGTTGGTTTAGGTCGGGAAGATGCAGACACGCGTTCTCTGTCACTGCCTTTGATAAGGCTATGAATGCGCTTTGTTGCTGTTCGCTCCAACACCATTTGACGCCTTTTCGAAGAAGGTGATTAAGCGGCTGAGAAATCTCCGAGCAGTAAGGAATGAAATCCCTATAGAATGCAATCATTCCGAGATATCGCTGTAAACTTTTCACGTCATGGGGGCACGGGTACTCAGTTAGTGCGCGCAGTTTTTCTTCGTTGGGACGGAGCGTGCCGCTATCGACAACAAATCCGAGGAGGTTAATTTTGGGCTCGGCCAATTGAACTTTCCCCGGATTGATTGTTAGGCCCGCGTTCCGCATCCGCTCAAGCACGATAGTCAAGTGTTCGAGATGCTCCTCGAATGTACGCGAGAAAACAACAACGTCATCCATGTATGCCATCGCGAATTCGTACTTTGCGTTTCCGAGCACAACGTCCATCAAACGTTGAAAGCTCGCTGGCGAGTTGGACAAGCCAAAAGGCAAGCGGGTGAACTCGTACAGCCCTCTGTGGCAAATGAAAGCGGTTTTCTGCACGTCTAACGGGTGCACCTCGATCTGAAGGAATCCGCGGCTGCAATCCAATGTGGTAAACACCGTCGCGTTACCGAGCGCGTACATTATAGAGGAAATGCTGGGAAAAGGGTAACTGTCCCGTACAGACACTTCGTTAAGCCGTCTGTAATCTACGCAGAGTCTGGCAGTTCCATCTTTTTTCGGAGCGAGAACGACAGGAAATGCCCAAGGGCTCTTTGACTCACGTACTGCGCCGGTGTCCAGCATCTCCTGAAGAGCCACGTCCAGGAGTTCTCTTTTGTGCACGCTGATGGGGCGTGGATTGCACCTCAAGGCGGTGCGTTACCGGTTTCAATCCGATGCAGCAGGATGTCTGTCTTTCCTGGTCGCTCCGTGAACATCGAAGAGAACGGCCGCAGGACGTCCTCCAGCTGTCTCTTTTGGAGGTCAGTGCCCGGACACTTCTGCAGGGTATCCGAGATTTCGGATGGTAGGGCAGCTGCAGGCGTTGTGAAGTGGGCTGGGAGGGTTGGGCCAGTGATGCAGTTCTCTCGTCTGGTGAACGGAGTCAGGTCCGCCTGGTTTCCCAGACGATAGCCGCCACCAGGGAAGTCGAGCGTCATGCTTACGCCTGCGATAAAATCTCGACCCAAGATCACGGGTACGGCGAGTCCCGGGAGATACAGAAAGCGCTGACGCCGTTTCTTCTCATTAAATGAAATTTTAAGCCTTACGGCTCCGTCCGCCGATATTGTTGACCCGGAGGCTAACTGCAGACGTGTGTCTGCCGAACGAAAGGTTATTTTTTGATTTTTGCATAGTTCATAGGCAGCGTCCCCTATAAGCGAGATAGCAGCCCCGGTATCCAAAAGCGCGGCAAAAGGAAAACCGAGCAAAGTGATCGTCATGCGTGGCTCGATCATTTCGCTGTTGGGCTGAATTCGACATACCGATGGAACAAGTGACGCTGCGTGCGTGATCCCGGCTGTGATAGTGGCCATCGGCGGCTCTGCAGTGGGGCTCATTGCCGCCGGCCGTAATAGTTTCCCGATTGGGATGCCACGTGACCTTCCGGATTGTAGATGTGCCACTCCAATCCACTCGTCAATCGAATCCTTTTCTACTGCGTGCGCACAATCTTTCATGAAACACGAAGCTTCTCTTGAACACTTGGAGAGCGATGTAGCGGCAACATTCCTTCGTCAAACCCGCTGAACACGGCAGAGGTGCAAAAGAAGCACTGATCGAGGCACAAACGGACTCGTTGCGATGTGCGATCTTTTCTCCGCCACTTCCCAACCAGATCGGACAGGTTTGCGCTCCTCCATCTCACCACCCCAACTAGAAGAGACCACCCGCAAAGCACACGACGTGAATATCCACAGATAAAGTGATGACAAGTGCCTCTGGTCCCGGCTAAGGGCGGTCTTTCAATTTCAAGAAAACACACAAACTATCATGCAGAAGGGCACAGACGGTTCGAGCTAATACTCTTTCTCATGTGACCGGACCCCAGAAGCAAAGCAATGGGGTACAACAAGTGGGCAACGGGAGGCAAGGCCGGTAATTAGGTTGCAAAGAAGGGGAGGGAGAGCAAATGGGCCCAAAGTCGAAACCCTGCAAGGGTGCATCTGTGAGTTGGACAATTCAAATTAGAGGGGAAGGACCCGTATGCACGGCGGCAAAAGACGAGGTTCAGCAAATCGGTTGTCCCGCGAGCCTGCGGGGGTTCGGGAGCGACAATCACCAAGAACTGGCTTCCGCGAAAAGCATTTGCTTCCTCCGCCGGACGAAGAAAAGAGAAACACTTTAGAGATGCCGCGCTTTGTTCCATCTGCATGCGCTGTAGGCGATGCACTATACAAGGCGGCTAAGGACACAAGCGTGCCCATCATCCCAGTTGGCGAAGCCAGCTTGGCAAAGCAGGGTCACCCCAAATTTTATTTTTTTCGAGCTTCAGACGGTTTCTGCAGCAGCTTTTGCTGTGATCCTCCAGTATCAGGACTTCGGACTCTCTCATAAGTTGCGAGACGATTTTGCGGTCATGTTTGCAATATTTTTTGCACATAAGTCTGAGAAGTAACTGTAACGATGTTACTCTTTACAGTTACTTTCGAAAAATAGTAATCCTGTTACAGCTTACAAGTTATTTTCACTAAGCAGTAACGAGTTACAGTTACAAGTTACTGAAAAAAGTAACTAGTTACCGGTAACGCGTTACTAGTAACTAGTTACTGCCCAAGACTGCATGGAGCTTGCAAAATAGTACATGTTCAACGAGTGTTCACGGAATACTGGCGGCAACATAAAAACTCACATTTTAGACCACTGAGCTTGCAATCGTCTCGGATGCCCACCCTGTAGATTCTTATATAATAAACACATCCCTCTTGCAGCTCCATTTTTACAGTCTTGTTTGGGGTTCTACAATCCTCTTATCTCCAAGGTCGCTTGAACAAAAATATTGAACCACTGGTATACATCGGTTTTAACCGATTTTGTATTTACGCCACCGGCGGATGTTTTTTTAGTTGAAACTGGAAAGTCGACGCCCTCCCTATGATGTTTGTCATGCCATCTTTATTTCTAAGGTTTCCAGCAAAACTAAATTGGTACCAAAGTGTGCCTTAATTCATTTTTGGCTTTTCTCGGTAATGAAGTCAAGGTATTTTATTCTTGAGAGAAAAAAAGTTATGGTAATGAGATTCATTGATTTGTTTTTGGTAGCAATGTGTCGGCCGTTCATGACCGTTATGATTTTCTAAACTCTATTCTTGTCACATTTTCAGGTTCCTTGCATCACATGGGACCCTGGGCTCTGTAGCGATAAGCTATCGTATGCACAAGTCCACACTTTCTGGCATACTTAAAGAGACGTTGCCTGCCATATGGGAATGCCTCTCGCCAGTGGTGCTAAAAGCATCCACAACCGGAGCAGTGGGAAGCGACCCGGCAGGAATTTGAACAAAAATTGAATTTTCCTAACGCAATTGGTTCCATTGACGGCAAACACTTGGCCATCAGATGCCCGCCCCATTCCGGTTCCTTGTTTAACAACTATAAGAAATTCTACAGCCTAATCCTACTGGCTGTAGTTGATGCCCGCTACCGGTTCACGCTGGTGGACATAGGTGCAGCTGGCCACCAGTCTGATGGTGGAGTGTTGAAGGAGTCGAACATTGGAAAAGCCCTGACTGCAAACACTCTCGGCATCCCAGCTGTTCAGCGGCCTGCACCACCCCTGTGCCTCTTGGGGGATGAGGCCTTCCCACTGAAAACTTATCTTATGCGCCCTTTCCCTGGAAGAGGCTTAGACAGGAGAAAGAAGGTGTATAACCACAGGCTTTCTCGGGGTAGGCGCACTGTAGAAAATGCCTTCGGGATTCTTGTCGCCCGGTGGCGTACGTTCCTGGCCCCCATGGAAGGCAAGCTAGAACATTGTGAAAATATGATCAAGGCAGGAGTTTGCCTCCACAACTTTTTAATGCAAGACGATGCCTACTGCCCTTCCGGCTATGTAGACAGTGAGACCAGGGGCGTCCGAGTGGACGGCGCGTGGCGAACCGAGGTGGCAGCCGTTGGAGCCAACCGTAGCCTGGGTGGCAACAGCAGCCCTACTGCTCTGGATATTAGGGAACAGCTGGCCGATTACTTTATCTCTCGCAATGGTTCCCTTCGATGGCAGGATAATGTTGTGTCTAGAGAGTGATTTTGGTTCCCTGCAAAAGTTTCTGTTTATGTGCCTACTTTGGCTTATATTTTTGTTTTCTCTCCCAGAAGTCTAGATTTTCCATTTGTGCCTTGGAAGTGTTGAAGTCGTAGTGCATTGCGCTCAATTAAGTGGCCAAAAGCACTATTTCTGACCTATTTCGTGATTCAAAAATTTTATTAGGGCTATTATGGGCTGCCTATAAATCTCAGGCATCAGCTCGAGGTTAAATAAAGGTTATATACGTGTATAAAAAAAATTGCAGGTGGTTTTTATTATGTGTTGACTACCTTATTTTTTAAAGCCCAAAATATACAATGGGACAATGAACGTTTAGCAGCATTAAGTATATGTGTAAATTGGTCTGCTCTATTTTGTGTTCGTTGGGTTTTTAATATTTTCTGCTATATCTCACTCTTTATTTCGTATTTCTATCCGACTTGTTGGACCTTGTATACTACTTGGGCCGTGCTCTGTTTGATGACTCGTGCAATAAAGTATGTACATACTATGTTACTTTTCAAACCCGCTGTTTACACTTTGTGATAATGACTTGGTGCTTATTACTGGTAGGGTATAGACTGGTACATTCATATGGCACAACCCTAGATAGTACACACGACAATGTAAAAATGCAGGTAAGCTTGTGTACGATACCCTATAATGACCCAAACAGAGTATGCCCAGTGTGGAAAGGAGGTCATCTACGGCATTCCATACACATGCAGACGTTTCTACATCAGGCAAACAGGCCTGCATCAATGAAGCAGAATAAAATGAGAAGAAAAACTAGTGGTAGATGTTTTTCGTTAAAATATTATGTAGTCCATCGGTTGGTTTACTTTCTTCCATCTCTTTTTTTATGTTCGTCTGGTAACCCAAAAACGTTTACACAAAGGTTGCGTGTAGATTGCAAGATGGGGATTCAGTGATTTGGTTTACAATATTTCGAAGTAACATAACTTCCAAAATATACTTTTGCCGAGCATAATTTTCTACTCGCATCTTTGTGCAGGCAGTTTTTGCATTAAGTAATTCACGCTGTGCAGGAACTGGCGCATACGATTAAATTAAAAGTTGCATGGCCGCTCCACTGATAGGTTCGAATAATTCCAGAGCTGCACAAGTTCAGCACCAGTTTCGCAAAATCTTGCACCTTCTCCGGCCAGTTCAGCGTTGGGGCAGTTGCAGACGACTCTCTTTGTCAACATGTATGCTCGAACAGACCTATTGACACGCACCTCCAATGTCATACCAGGGTGGTGGCGCTGGCTACGGAACGAAAACATGTGCAAGTGCTTTGCTCTTCGAAACATGCGCGTTTGTTTATAAACAATGAGCGTGTGTGTGTGTGTGTAGCAGGGTGTGTATATTATTAACAAGACATGGCTAGATATATGCACTTTCAGAGGTACAAAGGTCAACAAGGCATTTTATTGAGTCTCATGGTCGCACTCGTACTCGTACGCCATCTGCATTACAGCAGCTCTGAACCGGGCACTCTTTCTTTCGTCCCAGCGGTCCAGAGACTGTGCCACTGAATAGGCAAAAGCTTCGTTCTGCGTCATTTTGCAGCTAAGGTGCTTTAACAGCTGCTGCTCTACACTGTCGGCATCTCCCTTACGCTTGGAGGGCATGGGCCTTGGCTCCACCGGGCACCCTGGAGGGTGGCTGGACGACCCTGCGGATGCGTTCGAGGTGTACCCCCTTGAGGTAGAAGGCGTGTCGTGGCTAGCGGCACCAGGGCTGCCCTGGTACTCGACTTCATCACCCTGGAGGTTGCTGGCAATGGGAGAGTCCTCCGGAGAAGAATCAACCATTGACCTCAGGAGAGATTCCGCTGTAGCACCCACAGGCGGTGCCTGTACATTGCACGCTACAGCCCTGCAAGTTGGAATAACAGACAGGACATATATTTGATTTATGCATTCAACAGGGCTTAATGGAACTTTTATTAAATAAAAGTGTGTGAAGTATCTTTGACGGGCACTGGGGCTAAGAAGGAACTGCCAACTATGCTCGCGCACTGGGCTTGTAACATCACCGAGTGTAGGGCAGGGCAGTACTATGACACAAATGCATTTACAATAGGGCGGTTTCATGAAACATTCTTTCACTTCCAGTTCGTGTTGGCGCCCTCTGCTGCAATACTGATTTCCGCCATGGTACGCGCCTCTGCCATCTGCAAACTTATTATTGGCATAGTTTGTGGTTCTAGACACCCTCTCAGAAATATGGCGAGTGGCTCCGTTGGCGACGTAACTCAAGAACTACAATCGGGGATATATTTTGGTGCTGTAAATCCTCACTAATATTTTTGGCGTAGTATGTAGTCGCCACTGTCAAGTAGTGTTCCGGCCTTTCCTAGCTCTGAGTTAAAGCATCATGTTTGAAAATCGAGTACCAGTCAATGCTCTTTGATGAGATGCGGGAAGAGCTCACAGGTGAAAAAAGCCATGGCGTGCAAGTAAACAAGGTTCAACACGACACTGGAACAGCAAGCTACCCAGAACACATCTCTATATATGTTGGACGAGGCTAGAGAAGGAAATACCCTTGAGCAAACAAAAAATGCTCTTCCCGAAGTAAGAAAAGAGGCAAGAAAAAGACGAGAAAAGTGGAAAGAAAAGGCAAAGAAACACAGGCTTTGTTGCTGATGGGCATGTCGACCATTCAAGTTTACGGACACAGAAGTTTCAGGGTATGTGTTCCCTGGTACATGTCAGTACCCTGTACTGGACAATATTAAATGTAGATTATACTGATTTGTTTCATGTACGGTTAACCACATAGAACAGGCGTGTCCGGGAAAGGTTCAACGTTCCGCAAACTGCACACCGCCACGACCTGGCCCATTTTTGACTATTCATGCCACTGCCAGTCAAACTACCGTATATATTTTTTTTAATTTCCATTTTAACCCGTTTAACAAGTGCAATGGCAGATTTTACGTCTAAGTGCCGACAAAAGCTTAATATTTATGATCCAAGTCAACGCCTTAAATTTGGGGAACGCTGTGCGTGGTGTGCTGGAAAAAAGATACTAACTGGCATTATTGGGACATTATCTTCCTAGTCGGCCCTTCTGAATGTTGTATATGCAGCTAGCGTGCTGCTTAATTAGCTCCATCGTTCTCAAAATTCGGCGTCTGTGCTTCGTCTAAATGAAAAGCCTGAAAAAAAAAATCACACTGACTACAGCAATAGAGCAGTACAAATTGGTTACATACTTCCTGACCCGGATGTGGTCCTTGTAGAAAGCCATCGTTTCGATAAATGCCCACTGCTTTTTGCGGACAAAACCGCTGCCGCTCCTTGTGGCGACTTCGAGGGCTTTCAGTTCCCGGACATATTTGTCTCTCAGGCGCTTCCACGCTTTTTGCGCCTCCTCACCTGAAATAAATATGGGAACTTCTGTTTTTCCATGTGCTGACTCAATGCAAAGTTCAAATGCTGAACTAGTCAATAAGTCGGTTCAGCTGATTCCACAGCTATTTATCTAAATACTGCTGCATGTGCAAACAATGTTTATAGAACAGATACCTAATCGTCAAGGCTTTGTTGAAAAGCAGTGAGCACACTCAATGTACTGTAGAGATTTGCACGGGTACGGGCCAGCCCGCGGGCCACGGGCCGGGCTCGGTCTTCATGGCTACATTCATGAGGGGCCCGGGCCGGGTACGGGCCTTGCATTCAACTGTACAAGGCGGGCCAAAGCGAGCCAAGCCGGCCATTACTTTTTTTTTTTTTTAGCAGCAATGTTTTTGGAGGCGTGTTCGGGGGTGGGGGAGGGGAGGGGGTTGGAAGAGGGACCACAGAGGGGAAACCCAAATGCTGAAGGCATGCAGTTTTGCCATTTTAGCGATTTCGTCGCTAGATTTCGCGATTTTCTATACATTTAGCGACAGAATGTTTATAACTTAGCGGCTAGCGACGTTTTTAGCGACCCTCGCTGATTCCACTGCTTGAAACGATGGGCGTGGAAGGTCCTGACATCCAGGAAATAGAGAGCCAGTGGATAGCAATCACGTGCGTGACATGGTCGAAGATGGACAGCACTGAAGCTATTTGGTGTGAGGTAAACACCTACCAAAATGCCAGCGGATGGAACCCGTTTGGAGCTTTAGCGAAGTTCGCCTTGGCAATGATGGTAATGCCATATTCAAACGCAGAGGTTGAGCGATCCTTCAGCGAACTGAACCTTGTGAAGACGAAGCTCCGCAACAGGATGGCTCCCGCGATGGCAAATGCCATCATGACTATGAAGAGCTGGCCTCAAAAGGCACGCAAAGACGTGTTTCGACTACGAACTTCCAGAAGAATTTGTTCGGCGAATTGGCACAGCTGAAGCCTACAAAGCTGGCAACGAACCACCGACATCGGCAGATTTCGGTGACTTGAGTGCAGTCACCATTGAGGAAGAACTCTTCTTATTCTAGACTGTTCCGTTGAACTGTTCTTGAAGACGAAGCAGTTATTATTTCCGTGTTAAAATTAACAAGTACCCGTTTCTTATTCGTACTTTCGTACCTACCGCCTAGTCGTCTCCCAAATAAAACATCACAAATAACAACCATCCTAGTTGTTTTTCAGTGTAAGTTTAACCTCTGAAAATACCTGAGATATGATTATTTGAGGTTCACTTACTTTAAAAGGGTTTAATAAGATTTTGGAATTCAGCGAATATTTTAGCGACTTCCTGGTGAATCTAGCGACTGTTTAGTGACTTCCTAGTCTCAATTTAGCGGCGCGCGCAAAAAAAATATGGCAACACTGATGGCATGTGTACGTGCGTGTATATGTTTTTGTAGGGTTCGGTGTGTGTGTGCAGCAAATACTCTTCCAGAGCACTAGCGGAGAGCGCTCCTTTTCGTCACGGGGCGCCGCCGCCTGCCATCGTACCATCGCTTCCCCCATCAACACGCACACATACGCGCCTACACAATGCGCACCCTCGCCGTCGTAAACCATCTGTACGAACCAGTGCGTACATCCACAATATGGGTGAAGGGATTCCCCCGAGGGGTGCTTTTTCTAAACTATTTCTCGCAAACCACCGCAAAAGACGGGGACTTTTTTTTTCTCTTTTTTTTCTTTTTCAGTTGTACGCATTGGGAGTGGGCAATTTAAAACTTTGTCCGTCTTTTGTCCAAACCCGACGCAACGTTTCCATTCTTTTTCAACTTTGTCACATGGTGTTGTTTATTGCTGCTTGTCATTTTTGTTTTTCCGTTCTTTCCGCGCGGGTTTGGTCTGAGAAAATGACGTCCGACTAATTATAGCAGCAAAAACATCAACATATATGTAGCAGTGACAAGCGAGCTGCCATGCCGCGCAATTTGTGGGCTATTCATACTGAGCCAAAATAGAGAGGGCCTCAGCGGGCCGTGAAAATGAGCGTCGGGCCGGGCCGGGCCGGGCCGGCTGTCGGAAATAGAGAGCGGGCCGCAAGCTGGTCCGGACCCAAGAGACAGCGGGCCGGGCTGGGCCTGGCTTTCAAATATCGGTCCCGCGCAGACCTCTCGTACTCACTACTTAAATCGCGTAAGCCAGGATATAATTCGATTCATTTCGGCGAGTTCTACAGGCGGAGGAGACATGGACATGCAAAGTGTCCAACTTACCGCTCTTCATGCCGCAGATTGTGGCCACGGACGCCCATCCGATCTCCTTCCTGAGCTTGTCCCGGTAATCGATGCAGCCGAGATCGTGAAGGCTAGGGCGACTTCTGACTGCCTCAATGGGACGCTCGGCATCGCTTGTTGGCAAGTCCATTTCGGTACCGCTCTGGCTCATCTGGCTACCGCCGTCCGCCATTTTGATTTCTTCCTACCCGTCGCTCGCGCAAAAGGCTTCTGGGTAACCACCGTCGCCAGCCGACGCCGGAGATTCGAGCAGGGCCTACCTCGGCGAAACCTTGGCCGACGGTCGCCGAGGCGGCGCTACCTTGCGTTACGTTCGACTGTCGTCGGAGTACAGACGTTCCTTTTGCAGCAACCTAACGCAACGAGGTCGGGCGCGTGCGCCCGTCGACGTTACGTTGGAGTATAAACGCACCTTTAGTCGGCGAACTTGTGCCAAACAAAATAAAAAACGAGCATCGAGGCAGCAGAAAGGTCCCGCGCATCTCCGTATCCACTGTGCGTGACTATCTCGAAAATTCGGCAAAGAAGCTTCGAGGGTCGTGCACTCAGGGCGAGAATGAACAGGCACTTTAAAGTACAAGAACGCGGGACGAAGTGATAAAGGTCACGCCCCGAGCAAGAACAAACGCGAACCTTCCAGAATTCCGTGGACGAGCGTTGCTTGTTCGGCCATGCGCGCAGCAATATTATAAGTAGAGGTGATAGGGGACAATTTTGCCTGAGTCCTCTTTTTTATTTCTACCGGTTCTGTAATTTCTGCTTCCCATGTTATAACAACCTTATTATTTGTGTATACCTGCTGTGAAAGCCTTATCAAGTGTGCCTCTAAATCATACTCTCTCAGCAATACCCAGAGTTTTTCCTTACTCATTAATTGTCGTGCGCCCCTTTAATGTGTAAAAATGCTATCCATAACGTTTTTTTTTTCATCTGTGCCACCTCCATACCTTAAGCGAGGATAAATACGTTACCGTCTAGTCATCTATCCCTTCGCAACCCGTTCTGGAGCTCACCTAAAATGTTTTTGGCCCATTCTTCCATTCTTCCTTTTACTACCTGCATCGCTAGTATGTGCAGGACCGGAGTTACTGTTATTGGGCGGTATGATATTATGCTATCCTTATTTCCCTTGCCTTTATAAACAATCTTATTCTGCTTAGTCTCCAATCATTGGGTACCTCTCCCCTATTATTATTTTATCAGTTGCCCCTCGTAACATTAATTTGCTTTTTGTTCCTAGTGTCTTGACTAGTCTTATTCATACGCCATCTGGACCTGTCGCCGTTGCAGCAGGTACTTTACTTTCTGCTCTGTCCCATTCCCTCTTGGTCGTCTCAGTTGCCTCGCTAGTGTTCTTGTCGTGCCATGTTGCTGTTTGTGCTCTGTACAATCCCGTTCGGTTCAAGTTCTGCGAATGTAGCCTTGATTGTACGTCTAATAAATTATCTTGCCTCCTCGTCCTCTACACTTATCCCTTCTTGCGTGGTCAATGAGCACTGGAACGCTTCCGTTTTTCTTCCCCGCGCATTAATGTGCTCCCAGAACATTTTTGCTGCATTCCCATCATTTTCATTCACTTCCAATATCCACTGCACTCCAGCCCTACCAATCTTGGCCTGGATAAGAGCAGATGCGTCTTCTTTTCTTTCCTGAAACGTATCCCATTTGGACTCTACCTCGGTGGGTGTGTCTCCTCTTTTCTTCGCCCATCTGTGTTTCCTTGAGGCCTCTTGTCGCCCCTGCTATGGCCGCCTTAACTTCATTGCACCACCAGCTTTTCGGTGTGTGCTTCCTTCTCCTTTTTCCTTTTTGTTTGATTTTGAACTTGTCGAACTCTCTTTTAAAAGTGTTTACGAAATCGTCCTATGTCCATTTTCTCTCCAGTTGTCTGATACTATAGTCTCAATTCCATATGATACTTCTTGTAGTTGGGCATCGTTTAGGGTCAGTTTACTTTCTCGTTCCCGAATTTGTTTCTCTGGTTCTGCTGCAGCAAACTTTATTTTAAGCGGCTTATGATCACTTCCTAAGCTTTTTGTGCCTTCCGTATCTATTCCCTTGTGTCTTATCGAACACGATACTGATGACGACTATGAGTGGTCACGTTCGCAACGCCCTGTTCGCCGTCAATGAATTCAGAATATCGCAAGCACTCACCGTGACAACTCAAGAGTATGAACCTTGTACAGCGGACAACTAATAGCTCTAAAAATGTTCCAAAAGCCCGGATTCATGATTAAAAAGTGAAAGCCGTTTACAACTCCCTGTAACGCCGAATTGGAGCGCAGCTCTTGAGGAGGATGAGGGAAGGGTACTGAGAGGAGGGTATACCCCTCCTTTCTCCTGCTCCCCTCACGGGGGTCACGTGACCTCGGGGGGGGGGGGGTCACGTGACCTGCAGGGTCGCGTGATCTCGGGGGGTGGGGGGGGGGGAGTCACGTGAGCTGGGGGGTCAAGTGACTTAGGGTTCACGTGACCTGGGAGGTTCACGTGACCTGTGGGGGTCACGTGACTTGGGGGTCACGCGACCTGGGGGTCACGTGACCTTACGGTTACGGCGACTCCGACGCCGCTCAAGCCGGAAACGGGCGCCTAAGAGCTGCGCTCTAAAACAAATACCTCCGACGTGCATAACAATACCAACAATGTATAAGACGTTTCGTCTCCTATGCGGGAGACATCATCAGTGCAGCCTAGGAACACCCGAACATGCAAGATACGCCGCAGATGCAGCAGAAACACACTGCGGGGTCGCCGCAAGACCCCGGTGACCCCAAAACCGGCATGACCACAGCTCCAAACAGCAACCCATACCAAGGTAAAAAAACGCCGTATCTTCCCAACTCCAAATTCAACAAGATCAACCTCAATCATGGCAGCAGAAGCAACAGCAACAAAGGCAGCAGCAGCAGTGGCAGCAGCTCGCAAACGCCTGTGTGGAACGCGTCTGATTTTTTCACCCTAACCGGCGCCACAACAGCGGATTTGGCGTCAACTGTGGCACTGTCTACAGCGACATTGACGGCCGACTGCAACGACAGCAACAAATTGACACCCACGTCTTCCCCATTCCCACCGCGGCAGACTGTCTGGAATAGGCCGAGTGGAAACCTTTTCGACGCGAGGCGACGCCAGCCCGTTAAACTCAGCGAAGCTGTCGAAACATTCCCAGACAGCTTAGAGCAGAACATGATCCGCATGGAGTCAGTCCTCACGGCAAACAGGTCCATCATACGTGATGGCTTCTCCGAGCTCCACCGCCTTCGCTCATGGAGAGCTCAACTAAAGGCGTGATGCAGGCCGTCATTGAAGTGCGCACCGATGGAGATGAAGGGACCTTAGATGGAGGCGAGTGGATTCTTTAGTGGAATCGCCGCTTATCCGCCCACAAGAAAGCTGAGCTTCTCAGAGTTTCGACGCCTACGAAGGGCAACGACGACGGCGACCTTTGCCATACTCCTCAAGAGACAAACCTCCAGGACTTGAAAATGCCCGGATACGATAAGCTCGTGAGCCCAACAGTACTTCACAAACTGCATGCCACCCCCACCACAACGATCCCTGCAATCGCGAACACGAAATACGACGGGGATGATGCACCGTCCTCTGCTGAGGCCGACGGTGCCACCACGACCGGCGCAACTGCAACGGCAACGGCAATGGTTCGAGTGGGGGCTGCGGTCCTCGTCACCAGGCGCCTGACGCACGTCGCGGTAGATCTCGCTAAGTGGTGTAGTGACTAGCAGAAAGGGGTGGGCGCAATTGTACAAGACCGGACTACCTAAAAGTGCTTGTGAGTATCAGGTCTATGATTGTCCGAAGACGAGTGTCAACAAAGGCGAGGGCTGCGGCAACAAGACACAAAGAAGACAACCCCGGACATCGACTGGACATGGCTCCGCTCGCTAAAAGCCAACCACCCCGACTGCCTGGTGGTTGTCGGAGGTAGACACCCACCTTGCCCGGGGACGGGCCGTCCTGTAAGAGGCAGAAGCCGGACATTTACACATTGTTAACGACCCTGGATAGCTAGGTTCGACATTTGAGAAAAGGTACATGGAAGTGACGTAATGGAAAGGAGGAACGTATCCTAGCAACACTCACGTGGTGGCTCTGCCCACTTTGACGCCGCTACGTCGTCGCAAACTTGACACTTGTCACCCGTTTGAGCGGCGTCCGGAGCCAACCTCCGACAAGCGGAAGGAACTACGCAGTCCCTGAGGCGTCCCTACGCGCGGAACACGGGGTAGGATTCAGTACGACGCGAGGAGCAGTGTTCTGCGTTTAGTTAGGGAACGGCAACAAACCCTGTGTGCATCTGTTCTAGTACAGGTAAAAGTATTGGAAAACAATAAAAACCTGTTGGGCGTTGTTAAAACGAACCTCTTTTTTGTGTCCTTTTGCAATACATTTAAGATTTAATTGGAGAGAAAGTTGTTTCAGTATTACAAGGAATGCGGGATGCGCGCTTCGCGCCTTCTTTAAAGCAACATGTCGGGGCAAGCCAGAATCGCCCGGTTGATGGCTGCACATAAAGAGCTCCCGTTACCCGCGTTCTGCGGTCCCGGCGCGTAATGAAGGCGCGGAAGCAAGCAGACGACCTGGACAAAGACGCCTGCTTGCTCTGTTGACCCCAAGAAACATTCGGTTGATATTACTAACAATGAGACAGGGAAGAAAAAAGATACGCAAAAGGGACGGTCGACGCACAGCATATACAAAAGCAGCTGTGTGTTCGGAGACGTGCCTTTCTTTTCTTTCCCTCTCTCAGGTCAAGGTATGTCCACTTTTTCCCGAGCTCGCCTGCGCGCTCACCTTTTTTGAGACCTACTGTGTACTCATAACTTGCAACAGCAACTACTTTCATCGTCTGGAATACCTCAGTAGCAAACTTCGCCGCGTCTTTTTTGTATATGCTGTAAACGATTTAATTTTAGCGAGGACCTAATCTTCGCGAATCGCCTACAATTCGCGAAAAATAGGTCCCGCGAACAATTCCGGTAAGATGTCAACACATTGTAATCTATATTGAGATCCCACCGCTTCGCGAAAATTATAACCCGCGAATTATTCCAAAACTTCAGCTTTGACCGAAATTGCAAAATATTGAGCCCGCGAAAAATAGGTCGTTTACAGTACATTATTGTCTAGCTGCATTTAATCTTGTCCCGAATATGGCAGGCCTTTGTGTATATTAATAGATACGTCACGAAATACAACCTAAAGGTAGTGTGCTGCAAAACGTGTTTAAAAAATATCAATGTTTGACATAACATGTGATTTAAGAATGTCCAAGTGTTTACGTTATGCTATGCAAGTAAATATTCCTTTTTACTTTCGAGAATGAAATATTGCAACACATGTTTTCATATCATCTTACTTTTTCCAGTTGCGGTTTCGCATTCTGAAAATAGAGCACTTTAAAAAATAAACTAGCTGTGCAACATAACATAAA
>JAZHYW010030191.1:0-14085 GCA_037355805.1 Ixodes ricinus
AACACCAAACGTTTTATGTGTTTTGTTCTTTTAGCAAGGGCTGTGTACGTGTAACAAACACTGTACCATTTCTGAAACCATGTAATTAAAAATGCCACAACAATGCAGAGATTCCCAAAGTTGAAGTTTAAACACGCGCATTTAACAGCGTACACAAAATTTTGAATTTCTTGGTAAAATATATCTATATGTACATATGACGGGTATTCCACGTTACTTGAGCCAAGTTGTAAAAATATTTTGGTGCATTTGAGGAAGACAAAGCCAAACTAATAAGGTTGTTCATTGTTTGAAAAAAGTTAGGCTTTTTTGTATTTTGAAAAATTCTACTAATTCAATCAGATTAATTACATTACATTTTGAAATATTCATTTTAGAGCAAAAATTGCAATGACAATGTTGTAGTTCAGTGGTTGTTCTCAAGAAACCTTAACACCTTTATATATGGGTTTCGGAAAGTTTGCGAATTATAAGAAAGAAGTTTGACTTTGCGCATGTGCACCTTGTATTGCAGCGCTCTCAGCCGTTTCTTAAATAAACTAAGCCTGCCTGCTGATTAGAGCACTGTCGACTTGGCAGTGTTGACAAATTCGCGTTTTTTTTGCGTTTTTTCATAATTCGGGCACTTTTTTTGAAGCCCGGAAAAACGAACCGCGTTAAAGGTTTCTTGATAAAAACCAATGAATTAGATGTTTCGGAGGACGCTCTACAACTTTGTTATTGGAACCTTTGGTCTAAGTTGAATATTTCGAAAGTTAATTAATTAAAATTAAATTATATTTTAATCTGGCAAAATACAAGAAAATAGCCTGGCTTGCTCCAAGCAATGCACAACCTTATTCCTTTGGTTTCGTCTATCTAGATGCACCAACATATTTTTATACCTAGGATAAAATTACGTAGAATACCCTGGTATTCGTTATGTCGATTTGAAACTTATATTATCATACCTTGAAAATCGCTTTGAATGAGTTCAAATTAAAAATGCACTTTCAGGACAGTTAGAATGTAAGTGTGGCGTGACTCAAGGTTGAATTTTGGGACCAGTATTTTTCCTAGCATACATAAACTCTATCATAGCCATTCCAGATTCAACAGTGTTAGTCATGTACACCGATGACACAAATGTATTTTTCACTGGAAAGACAAAATCTGCTATAGAAAAATCTGCGATGGAATATCTAACAAAGCTGTCGTCCTGGCTTCAAAATAAAGAGTTACAACTAAATACAGAGAAAAACCAAATATATAATATTAATGACCCGTAAAAAACAGCGATTGCTAGATTTCTATCAGATACGAAGATAGTTTAACCGAAAAAGTCATCAATCAAAATGTTTTGGTTGTTTCGTTCAATAAAGTATTAATATGGACAACCGATGTGACAAAACTCAAGTCAGAACAAAGCACGTCGGTTGGTAGCATACAAGAAATAATAACACTTGTTCCTACCTGAGTAAAGAAAGTAGTGTATTATACTTTGCTCGTATTCTAAAATTGTCTACGGAATTTTGGTATGGGAAACAACAGATGTTTCGAACTATGACAAAATAATTGTTATAAAAAGAGAGTGTTACGCCTGCTCGAAAATACGAAGGAAGTATAATCGAATTTAATACCTCACACCATTTCGCCAAACGAGCAATTCTTCAGGCAAACATATATATATCACTTTAAAATATTGCAAGCAAAATATAAGGAAAAACTCTATGAAACAAATGAAGAATGTTCAAATAATCCATTTACATTTCGACACGACACAAGAAGAAAGCCGAACATGCGTACAAACTTCGGGAAAAAAAGAGTTATCAGGCACCGAATTTGTTGAACCAGGATGACAATCATCTCTATTTTTTGTGCCTTATCTACAATATAAACAAGCTGCAAAGCAGATTCTTATAACCCAGAATATCACGTACTTATAATCACAAATGTTAAACCTTCCGGCATATATATTATCTTGTTGACACTGCGGTGTGTATATATTTAACCTTACTCCACCACGTCACCATTCCCGTGCGGATCTGAGATGTATCCTAAATGTACCTTAGACCATGTTCTTGTTTTTTCCTCATGTCCATTTTGCTTTTGAGTGAAATATATTCTTCCTTAATTGTCCATATTTTTATGTATCTTCTTGTTGTTGAAGCTCAATGCTTGTAGCTACTGAGGGCTGTGGCAAGTGTTAAAGTTGTTTCTGTTTCCAATTTTCTTGCAATTTTATTTTAACTGTATTGCTATTTTAGTGTTGCGCGGCGTTTAAATCATGTAACATGCTGCTGGCGTTTTCTTTATTTGTGTGTGGCAAATGTATTTTGCGTGTTACTTTGAAATGTCCGGGGGTGGGGGCCCCGTCAGGCATCAATGCCTTTTCCACCTGCCTCCCTACCCGGTATTGGTGCTGAAAATTCAAATAAAAAATGAAATGTGATGAAATGAAAGGAAATTGCCAGTTGAGGCTTACACTTGAGAGCAAGGGAAAATCGCGGCAATGCGTGGACTGAATGCCGATGGCGCAGATACCGCGGGGATCGGAAGAGGCCGGTTGGACCCGTGTTTGGCATTGCGAAAAACTTCTAAAAAATCTGAAACTGCCACCTGACACGGAAGTTCCGGTTTGGTTCTTCGGTGTCGAAAAGATGTTGGCGGACTACAACGCTGCCGAATAAGAGCCGAGAGCATTTGATTATGCCGGCCTTATCAGAAAAAGCTAAATACATTTTTACGAGGTATCCGCGGAGGAGATAGCTAACTACGCCACGGTTAAGACCGCCGTCCAAGGCGAGCTCCGACTCACGCATGGCGAGTACCGGGAACTGTTTGCCGACGCACGTAAGCGAAAAGACGAGGGGTGAAAGAAGTTCACCTCGAGGACGGCCAGCTCTTTCAGCTACTACCTGGTGGCAAGCAATGTAGAAAGTAAAGAGGACCTGATTCATCTAATGGCCGCAGACCAGGTGAAGTCGAGCTTCAGTAAGGAGTGTCCTCGATAAATCACGCTGCCCGAAAAGACAAAGTGGCTACAGGCGTCCGAGCTGGCTAAGGTCGAACAGATGCGTGAGGAGGCAGGTGGGGACGGGCGAGTGTCGAGGGGCATAGTAGCAGTGATTTCCCTACACCCCTCTACCCTTGTTTTTCTCAAGGCACCCCTTAATTTGCAACGACTCCTGTATTCTCAATGCCCCCCCCCCCGTAAACATTTAGACAGTCCCCCTTCCCCTCGTTTCAATTCCTCTGGAAACCCGTACAGAGAAGTCGAGGCTACCGCTCGAAGCCAGAGACGGACGCTCCTAAGCAGTGTCCTCCTCGCACTTCGCTTCGTTGTTTCAGCTGTAACCAAAGCGGTCACATGGCGAAGTACTTCCCTACGCGTAAAGATCAGGATCAAACAGTGCGAAATTCAATGGCTCGAAAGTCATACGTACAAGCAGTGGCGGCAATTTGCGAAACCTCACCCTCGGGTCCACGGGATCAGCTATCGGCCGCGTCAGACACCGGCAGCGAAGTAACCGTCGTCATGTAAAGCGACATCCCGCTGGGACTGGCCGAGCCCGGGGCACAATTCGTCTCGTTTCGGCTTCTGGGAAAAAAAAAAAAAAAAAAAAAACTTGTGCGCTGATTGCTTTAAGTTAGGCCGCTGGTAGGGTTGGTCAGAATGTTGCGGTCACCATACTCGTGTGCGGTTAGGAACAGACTGGCTATCACGGCGGACTGCTTACTTTCATCCGGGAGACTGGAACTTGCTGAACTGACTCAAAGACCACGAGTCTGATCGGGATGAACATGGGATTGCGTCACCAAATGCTTTCGTCGCGGTTTGGGGTCCCGTAACTCAGGATGGCAGAACTAAAGTGGTTCGTGCGAACCGGCTGAGAAACAAAAGTGCTCAAGTGGGACATGTAGGAGTCATGCTTCACGAAGACCTGATGAGAGGTGAACTGCAGATCCCCTGAAACAGCGCGACTGAACAAACAGGCGAGCTTAATGACGAGCAGTGCCAAGCTATCAGGGGGTCAACCACCTTCCATCAGGGCACGTCGTTGGGTCTGGAACATATGGTACCGACCCAAGCAGGGTCCCCTCTATCGAGAGCTTGGATCATCTGGCGCAAGTAGAGGGGACTAGGAGGTTTCCTGGTACTCTGTGGCTACTGCCGATAGTACGTAAAGGACTACGCTGCTATCGCCGAGCCCCTCACGGCCAATACGGAAAAGGGCGTACTGAACGCAATACTTGGTCGAGGGGCGGAGAGCGCGTTCCCGAAGAAGACACCTGCGGGGCAGCGAGCCCTTTACCCCAACTTACAGGAGCCTACGGCTCTTCATGGACGGGTCGGTAGAGGCGGCAGGGGAATGCATGCTGCGAATTGGGGATGACGGGGTTAGAGACCGATTGGATTCGCGAGTCATAAATTTACTCCGACTCAAACACTCTGGTTCCCCATTGAGCACGCGGCCTTCGCTATCATTTGGGCGCTTGGAAATTTTTAAAAATGGCTCTTCTGCGCAAAAAATACACGTCCGTGTCACACCACAACCATTTGGCCTACCTGACGTCCTGCAGCCCCCATGGGTCAAACCTTTCAAGGTGGGCTCAAGCGTTACAGCACTAAGATGTGATCGTGACCCACAGAAAGAGTACCGCTAACGGTATCGCAGACGCTTTGTCTCGCTTGTCAAACAGATATTGGGGTGCCACTGTCTCATCGTTACACCCACCCCCCCTCCCTTTAGAACATGGGGGTTCCACCTTCCGCGCGGCTTCACTCATATACCCCAGGAGTGTGGCCTTGATGCTGTGTCCGTGTGTGGAGAAGAGACTTTGTCGAGACTCGTGACCCCTGTGACTTGAGATTTTCCAGTGCGAGAGTCTAGAAACCATTCTGTTTGCGAAGCATTATTTTTCTTTTGAAGCGCTGATATTGCAACTGCAGTGTCCTGCTCCGCTTTTTTTTTGCCTTTTTTGCGCATACGTTTATTTGTGGATTCTGACAGGTGCGCGTACTTTCGTTTAGGGTGACGTACGGTCATTCGGCGTGGGGACACGCCAAGGCGCGAGTCTCATGGATTATTTTTTGTGTGTGTGTGTGTGTGTGTGTGTTGTTTTTTGTAACGTTGAAGTGCACGGTTATGTGTAAACATCTTTATCTTCGTTGGTATGCACTTTTTATATGCGAAGATAACTTTTTTTATAACGCCACTTGCTTTTTTTGCACCATATGTAAAAATGTGAATGATGTCTTCGATCCCTATTTTATGTGTTTGACTCTTAGCAGCTCTTTCAGTCGAGGAAGAGTCTTAAAGGGCAACTCCGGCCAAAACTCAAAATGAAATAAATTACTGGTATCGCTGTAGTGACACAAAATACGACCCCAGCCAAAATATTACGTCCGTGGGACGCCGCATTCTCAACTAATGCCGATAATAAAAATGCGACCCGCCGCGAGCCGCTGCTCCTTAGCGGGCGGCCAGCGGGTTGCCGATCGCTAAAGCAACATTGGGCCGTGACGTCAGTATCGTTCTCTTTTTTCCTCCGGTCCGGGCGTTGCGCGGAGTGCGCTTCTTTGAGCCGCTACCACCGCTACTTCGGCTTGTGATTGGCGTGTTTAGCCGTTGCTTTTATCTGTAGCCCGTGTAGCTTCGGTATAGCCTTTTGTTTATTTGCTTGTGAGGACTCCAAGACTCGTTTTAGCGAGCAACTCGGTGCGCCCAAGACTGCCCAGCTGTTCCTCGAAAGATGCCGAGTGCAACTTGTAGCGCTGTGGGCTGCTCAAACAACCCGCTGCGCAACACGGAGGTGCTTTTTCACAAGTTTCCAACGGACCGGAAATTGGAGAAGGTGTGGGTGAACGCTGTTCGACGAGTGGACTTTGGACTTCGGCTTTTACGCGCCCGAGGAAAAAAGAACGAAAAAACAGACGTGTACAGCCCAGCACACGTGTGTTCGGGCGCCGCGGCCCGCGCCGGAGAGCCTCAAAGCTTCGTGTCTGGGACTGACCCGCAGCGCGAAAGCGAGAGGGCCCCCAGTACTGTACGTCACTGGCAGCGCGGCGTAGAGCAACGCCGCTCCATCCACGGAGCCCCGATGACAATTTAGGCCTAGCGACGAGTACGGAAGACCGCACACACGGCGACAGCCGCCGAGTACGGCACCGAACGAGTTCACTCGTTTTCCAGTCGCTAGCTTTTGGGTATACAAGCGACGAGTACGGCATAGCGCACGCACGGCGGCGGCCGCCGAGTACGGCACCGTACGAGTTCACGGGTTTTCCAGTCGCTAGCTTTTGGGTATACGCACTAACTCTTGCTACATATGCTGGATAACTACCACGTATACAGAATTAAAACAAAATCAGCTTACCTCCTATCTTTAGACGGCTAGCGCAACAGAGGTAGGTGCCGCTCGGCCTGCGTACTCGTTGAACGAGAACGATCCTGACGTCACGTTCACATAGCGGCTGATTTCCAGTGTTGCCGGGGCCTCGAGCGGCTAGTTTCGGTTTTGTTGGCCGCGCCCCAAACAAAACTTTGAGGCGTCGATATCTTTAAAACTACGCACAATAACGAGAAAAAAATTACACCTTGCAATTCAGGGACGCTGACTGCACTAAAAACAGTCATAATCCCAAAATCGAAAGTATGGACCGGAGTTGCCCTTTAAGGAGATGTGTAAAACTCGACGCGGGCTCCGCAGGCGCAACTTTAGCACGAGAGGGACTTAGCTGGAAGCAAAGCAATGACGTAAACAATGCCCGTTGTGGGCGACCTGGAGATGCAGGCGTACATTACGACGCGAGGTTCGGAACGCGCGTTTTCTGCAGAGAGAATCGGAACGTGCGTTCTGGGCCGATGAGAACGCGGTGGTTCTGGCTGGCACTGTGTACATCGGTATAGTCATTCTCGCCCGCGTGTTAGGGGCCACGGTAGAACGGCAATGTCAGACCGCGTCTCGCGGAATGAATGACGGAATAGCCAAGAAGGCGCTATCCACACGGGCGTCGGCTGTCTGACTCGATGTACGAGTTTTAGATATAGTTTGCTTGCATCCGAAACCGCCTGACCTCTGGTCGTGAGATATACGCAGATCGCGGGGTCTCACGCGGGAATGAAAGAAATTGCACCATGGTGAGAAGGTGAGCCGATTGGTTGTGGACTTTCAGCCAGTGGAAAACACCTGTCTCAAGACGCGTTGAATATTTGCCAGTCCAATAAAACAAGATGAACGAACGAGCGATTTTGATAGGAAACGGAGCAACTGAGTTCACTTTGTGCTGGAGCTCGAGAGCAAACACTCCGGAGTCGAGTCCGGGCGAAGTATTCCGGGGGACAATATCCCCCTAATCGGAACCTAATCCCTCAAGCCTGCCAACTCCCGAGCTCAAATAAGCTAACACTCGAGCACCTCTCTCCAAACTCCGCACCGGGGAAGTTACCATTTGCAGTAATGTTTCGTTTGCGTATTTTCCTTCGCTACAAAATTATTAAATTGCGGATTGAAAAGTAACTACAGTACCAAGTTCAACGGAATTAGTCGTCGACGGCCAAAAGAAGCTACTTCGTCTCCGCAAGACCCACCCAGCTTCCCACAACGAAGTTCCTCACCCCATCCGGACCTGATAAGCCAGACGGCGCAAGGTGATCAGTAAAGCACTTGTACTTTTTCTTGCCATTAACAAGAACACATTTGAATTACGTGCCTCACAGTATCGTGAACCAGGCGGATCATAGCCCATTCTATGTTCATATCCCAACTAACCACCCATTTCACTTGCACTAATAGAAAATTCTATTGGTGTTCATAGAAGGTTTAATTAGTGTATTTTTCTGTTGAATTAGTTTTTTTTTAAATATGTTTGACTGTTTATATTTCTTGGTTCTCGCTTTATACAACAATGTTCTCCAGCCTGTACTCCGCCCCCTCCCCTTGTGCAATGCCTATAGGTGTCTTCACGGTTTAATAAATTATGATAATGATGAGTACGAGTGCTGCTACTCTGGCAACCTGCTGCATCATGGGTAGCGCCCTGCAGGCTATGTAAGGGACGCCCATTAAACTTCATCCTCTTTTCTTCAAATTTTAAATTGCTAGCATACGGCTCGTGTCATCATTCGATACAAGTACTATCCTGATACATGTATTAGAGATCTTCGCGGGCTCGAGAAGCCAAAAAACCCAAACCCGACTTGACTGTCATGTCAAGCTAGGGCCTAAGTGAGCGCTCATTGGTGCTCGGCTTGTGTTCGGACACTTTTTAGTAGAGCTCTGTTGGGCTCTGGACGAGCCAAAATTCGCATGTTGGGACCGACAACATGAACTTGCCAAATCTAGAAAATCAATTGTTTGAAACCTGGCGACCGCTCAAAACATATTTGAGTGTGCAAACATCAGCAAAAACCGAGCGCAAGTTATAACTCTAAAATGACTTCGTCGGTGACTCGACGCAAGCAGAATGATAATATAATATTAATAATATAATAATATTAATAATAAAATAATAATAATCAAGAAGAATAATGAATATTTATTTAATGTGTCCTAAATGAAATTAATTATAAATTATTATAAATTGTGGTTATGGTTCCGTGGATTTTTAGTGTGCAGTGACTACACTCCGTTTCACCGTTATGGTGTACCGCAGCGAAGGCCAGAAGCGCGAGCTCATAGCGTTGGCAGCTGCCCTTGGTGAACGAGAGCTTGTGCCGCTGAGATGTGCTCTAGAGCAAGGAGTTAGCGCTTGTAGCCTTTCCTGCGGTACGACACAAGGTGAAACAGAGTATAGTAAGTCTGCGCACGCAACACCGCACTCGCCGCACGCGCACGCCTTCCCCGTATAACAGATTCGAAGTAAATAACCAAAATAGAGCGTTGACGAACGCGCGTGCAAGATGCCATTTGTTTTAGGCTTTTGCTTTAGAACAGTTAGTGCTGCAGACGCCGGCACGTGCGGCGCGGGGAACACCATTCCATGCATTCTCTTTGATGCTTGGGTAATTTAGCAATATCTCTATTCAGTAGATTAGTTATCAATAGGCACCATTTTCAAGATCAGTAGATTCTCAGGTAGATAATAATGGTTTTTAAAGATTTTCCGCTGCGCAACCCGCGTCCGCCCTGTCTACGCTCACACCGTCCTCTCTTTGTCGTCGTTCCAAGCCCCACGCTTGCTTGCCTAGTTTCCTTTCCTTCCGCTCTCCCGGGGTGGCAGTCTCGTCGCGCGTGTCTACTTTCTGCCGGGTAGTTGTCTCGTTCGCGCGTGTCTAGTTTCCTCCGGCTCCTCGGGGCGGGTCTGTGTCGTGTGCTAAACAGATTCGCTCGTCATCCACATTCACAAAATAAAATCGGTTATGATTTTTTTTAATTTTTAATCGTTCCAATTTTGAAATTTTTGCTTACACGTAAAATAAATTACTGCGTTAATAATTTGCATGACCTTGTCTTATTCACAAGTTGTGAAATTTCGTTAATGAATTCAGTCAATCCATTTTTGTTAAAACGAAATATATCTAAGCGTGAGAAAACTTTGCTGTATTTGCAGTGAAACGTGTCATATAAATCGAAGGTAGTGCGTATATTTAGAACATTAGTAGCCGAGTGTGAGAAACTTTCCGCACTATCGCGACTGAAGCGCGCAGGCTAGCAGAGGTCCTGCACTGGTTAAACATTTTCATATTTACAGAGATAGAAAAGGGCTCAACAATTGTAAATTGAAATAAAATTTTAATCGGTAAACTTGTACCAAACAAAAAAAAAGAACGAGAGCCAAGGCAGCAGAAAAGTGCGCGGCGATTTGGCGGCGTGACAGCAAGCCAGAGCGAGACTGACTCAACAAGGTGCAGCTATTTTCTTCGTTCTTTATTAGATGACCAAAGTTGTCTAATGTGTAGGGCTATCTCGAAAATTCGGCAAAAAAGCTCCGAGCGTCATGCGCTCTGGACGAGAATAAACACGCACTTTCGAGAACACGAAAACAGGAATGAACGATACAAGTTACGTTCAGAGCAAGGATAAATGCGAATCTTCTAGAAGCTCATGACCTGGCGTTGCTTTCTCGGCCCTGCGGACGGCAATATACAGCAGAGATTCTAGACGGTCATTGGAGCTGACCGACTCTACGTTCTCAGAACAAAATCTCAACACATTTACAGTGGTACTAAGACAAAATGGGTCGTGTGTTGCTTAGAACATTAGCCGATGACTGCATCATGGAACCGCTCTCGCCCGCTCAATGGTCAAACTTGCAAACTTTTTTTTTATGCCAGTGTGCTTTGTTGCTAAATATAACAAAATTAACTTTTCACTGTATCTATTTGGGATAGCTTAATTTTTTAGCATCACTTTCACAAAAGAAGATTAACGGATTAGATCTGCAGGAAACACATCCTCCCTGAAACTTCCGTTTGAAAGAATCCCAGGAGCCAACCATAAAACACGCTGGAGTCGGTCTCATGTTAAAAGTAACAGTCGAACTCTGGCCGGAATGGGGTCCAAGTAAATATTGGTTGGTTCAGGCTGAGACCTTTGTTCACAAACCATAGTTGGCTTCGTGCCGGGTTCGGGTCAAGACTTTATCGAGCGGGCTCCGGAAGGGCCTTAGAATTCCGGCTCTATTTGATCTTTATTATATGTACATATGCATATTAGTTATGTATCATGTGTTCATTAAATGGGAATTATAAAAATGTTTATTACTCATCAGTTTGAACCTTCATCTTAGAAATTTCCAGGCTCTGCTACGCTTGATGTAAACTCAACGACCACTTACAGAATCCGCTTGTATGTATTCCGATTTTCTATAACTCGCGAGCGCAATTTTTATATATGTTTATGTTGTACCCTTGCTTGCGACATGCTTTCATTATAAAAGTGTGTATTGTAACCGAGTTATGTTTTCGATTTCATTCTTTTTCTTAGTTCTTATATCCTGGTTAGCGCACTTTAGTCTAAGATTTTTGCTGTTGAAAGACTACATGAAAATAAATGAAAAATAAGAAATAATATGAATGATATAAAATTAAATTAGAAAAACGAATACTTAGACGAGTTGTTTTAATGACATTCTGCCAGGTAAACTTGAAACAGTTTGCAGACGCACCGCATCTATTTCGGCGGAATCCCAGCGCTATAATGTTTTGAATACTCACCAGGCGGAACTTTTGTTGTTGAGGTTAATACCGGTCTTGGCGCGGAAGCCGTGGATAAAGGAATGCGTCCTGAACCGCTGACAGTTTTTTGGTTAGCTGTGCTTTCGTGCTCTCCGCCTAAGGCAAATCAATAAACTTAATCAGCAAAGAAACAACCAACCAAACACAAGTGATGTTCCTGACAGTGATATGTGCACTAAATTGCGATGACATTTCAATGGCCAGTAACGCGATGAGCTCGGCGCATGTTTCCATCGGGCTTCTGCAGTTAAATTTGCATAAATATTATTCTTGTAAATATAGCGTGAAAACATGAATTACACTACGATTGACGCAGTGTCACGTGGCGGGATGACGGGACATAAAGTAGCGCCACACGTCATGTGACACGGACGCTGCGTAACATGATGCACAGCCATGTGCTTCTACATACGTTACGTCACTTGCGCCACAACGTCACACTGTGGCGTAAAGCGAGTGTGTCACATGACGTGACGTCCGAAATTTTAAACCTTGACGTCATGCGGCACTACGTCACATGACATATACCTTAATGACGCACACAACGTAACACTGCGACGCAATGTCATAGCGAGTCACATGACTTAACGTGACGCTGACGCTGTGCCATCACATGAAAGACGCTGTGACTGGTCGAAACTCTGCTGAGAAGGAGAGGCAGATATGGCAATAATAAGGGCCCCTGAACGGGCGTTTGAAGTGCCGCAGACGAAGGATCTTTAAAACTATCAGATCAGGTATTGTTTGTCCATGGCCGTCAAGCTAGCTCCATGTTTCAGCGGGAAAAAAGCCAGCCGTATGATGGCCAAAAGCATAGCTTTAGTGCAAGGCTCATGGAACTCTTAGGTGCTGAATAAGATGAGGCCATCTGTATTCAGTACTTATTTATAACCCTATTTGTTCACGTTCCCCTATTGAAAAGCACGGCGAATTGTACTACATTAACCCTTTAAGAGGTCATGACAGCGTGGCCACGGCACAACGGATGGACAGCTGAACGGTGCCTGCAAAACCTCCTTTTTCCTCTGAGGGGATTGCGAGGGCACTCGTTTTAGAAACCATGAGGCTTCCCTTGCGTCCCGGGCTACCTCCAAGGGAGGCTTAAGAGGGGGACTTTCCGCGAACCAGCAACGACGACAGCGAGCGAGAAGATCGCCTCCAGTGAGGCCCAAGGCCCAACCCGGAAGTCACCAGCTTCGTTGAGAGACGTCCTCCACCGTGAGCAGCCGCGCCTGACCCTCAGGCCGCAGGGAGAGAAGACAGCTGCGTGTGCTGATCGAGAGGCGTGAGGAGCGACATCTTCGGCGGCCCTTGCTCGCCAGCCCACCAGCTACTGTGGACGGAATTTGTTGCCAAAAAAATAGAACATCGAGGCGTGCATTGTCATACGAGACAGCCACTGCAGCCGACTCTCCACATATGCCTCGTTGCTTCGACGCTACTTCATCTCTCCGTGCGACCAGGGCGGCATCGGCGCTGACAGCCTTCAGGAAATTTGTCCGCGACGTCGTCATGGGCGAAGCTTCGTAAATTTCTACCGCTGCTAAACTCTAGCACTCGATTTCCATCGCCGGGGTTGTCGAGAAGACGGGCGAGCGAGCCTTCCAGCCAGAAGCTCCCGTTACACCGGGCAGCAACAGGACGGAGCCCCTCTCAGCTACGCCGCCATAGCCCGATGACCGCCGCCGGCTGCCCGCTGTCGCCAAGCGCCATCTTGATGTGAGGATTTCAGCAGCCTAGGAGCTGACTGAAGCAGCCAGAGACGGACCCAGTGCGTGCGCCGCAGCAGCCTCGGACCGAGGAGAACCAACTGAGAGCCCGTAACCTAATTTTGGAGCTTCAGAGATGATTCAGCACATATTTTCCAGAAGTATTGAGATTGTTTAAAAAACCGAGGCGTCTGCATTAAGACTTAAATAAGAAAAAAATACGGGAAATATTAGCCTCATAATAAAAATCTTCTTGGTGTGGTGCATCGTGAGGAACTGGAGAGTAACAGGTACGTGAATTAAGAAAGACAAAACCATTTGAAGTAGAAAACAACGTTATATTAGAAAACAATAAGCCAACATGAAAACACACCAATGAAATTTACAGACGAAAAACTACGAATGGTATGACTTTGTGGAAATAGTTACAGGAATGCACGTTCAACTCATTGTTCTCGCACATGTCGACACACTGCTTCAATGCTGCTCAATAAAAGTAACCCGAAAGTTCACTTGTATCAACTTATCGCCTCGCTTGTTTCGTGGCGCTATGACTTGACGAGGTGTTGTGCGATGGAGGGGGCGACAAAGCGCGTGCCAAAAAGCCCAAAGTTCAAAATGAAGCCGGTGAGTCGGAGCAGACGTTGGTACGGCGTCGGCGTCGGTGTTTCCGTGTTGGATTAGACGGGGCAGCTGTGGTCTGGACGCTCGGCGAAAAACGAGTGTACGAGATTTCTGACTGGGGCAAAAAGGCCCTCGCCGGAGCTCGGAGGTCAGGCTAGGTGGAAAGCTTTGAAGAACCCCAGGTCTGGACGCCCGGCGGTTCCCTTCCACACGCCAATGTGCCCGCTCGAACACACTCCAGTTTTGTTCTCTCCTTCCTTCTATTTTTCTTTCTAGTTGCAGGGCGCGTGGCGCGTGCCACGAAGATTAGGCGGCAAGGGGATACACGCAGTTTTGTCGGCATGGCACAACGCGGCACGAAGATGACCTCGCACGCGCACACGACACAGACACCGTCGAACTCCGCGCACGTTGCGCTGATCGTGTCGTCACTTTTCGTTTCATTTCGAATGATGTAACTGTATCCATGCGGACCGATCTGCCTGTAGGGGGCCGGAGCTTCGTCACGCTGCAATTCTGCAGCTTTTTCTCCTGCCTCCATCGCCCACTTTTGGTTATGGAGAAATAAAACTGCATTGAGGTTGAATTGA
>JAZHYW010030192.1:0-50414 GCA_037355805.1 Ixodes ricinus
GGTAAAGCTTACCACCACATACAAATTCTATCGAGCCAGCTCGACATTCAAACCGCTGTCACCACGCTATCTGGATTACTTCCGATGAAAAGTGAATGCCCCGGTCAAACGCAAAGATTGGGACGATATCGAAGTGACACGCGGGCCACCAAGCTCTGTATTGCTGTTGACAACCTCCTCATCGCGAGCAGTTCCCCGGAAGAGCACGAACAACATCTGCGCTTACTCTTCGGGCAGCTACGCAACTGCGGTCTCGTCGTCAACGCAGCAAAATGCCTGGCCATCCGACCTCGAGTTCTAGGACGCCGGGAGTGACACCCGAAGGCGTCACCCGTTACCGCTCGAAAATGGAAGCCCATCGAGAGACTCTCCGCAACCCAAGTCGCCTCTGTAAGCTGCGAGAATTCTTGGGCCTCGCTCACCTTCCATCGACGCTTCATTAACAACTGCGCCCAAATTCTCAAGCCCTTAACAGATCTGCTGCGCTCACCAAAGTATCCCGTGCTCACCGGTCGAATGGAATTCGATGGCAGAGGAACTCATCTCAGAGCCGCAAAGCAAGCTCTTGTCGACACAGCTCTTCTCGTCTGCCCACGACCAGACTCACCCACGAGACTTATGGTCGACGCTTCCAGATGTCGCAGTGGGAGCCGCGCCGCAACAGTGCAACCAGACGGACTGGTTTCCGCCCGGCTTCTTCGCTTTGCAAGTTGAGGCCGGCGGTAGACGTTACAGCACGTTTGGCCTTCGCGAACTTTGTTGTCGCAGCAATAATGGGTGACATACATTTGACGGCTACTTCCATGTCCCCCCCCGCCGGCCGGCCCCCCCCCCGCTTACGGACCACAAGCCCCTCACCGTCGCCAGCTGCACAGCTCACGGACCTCCTATTCGAGCCGAGAGATTCGTCACCTAAGCTTATATTTCGTCAATCCACAACTGATCCACGCCATGCCATGCGGAGCGAACAAACAGGCGGCAGACGCCGTGTCACGCGTCGAAACACCTCCAGCGCGTCACCCGACCTCGACTTCTCCAAACTGGCTACAGCCCAACAGAATGACGCCGAGTTGCAGAGACTGCAAGAGTCCTCCACCCTCACTGCAGCTTCAACCGGCACCACTGGCCGACGGCAAACTGCGAGGTGGTATGCGCCACCTCAACGGGTACGCTCCCGACCGCACATCCCGCCCGTTTTCCCGACGCCCCAGCTTTCACTCGCTCCACGATCCGAATCCGGTGATCCTGGTATTCGAGCAACCCAACGACTCATCTGCTTGAGAGATGTCCGGCCCAACATCAACCGAGACATTCGCCTCTGGACGCGGTCTTGCACCTCTTGCCAACGCTCCAAGGTTCAGCGCCGTACAAGAGCCCTCTACATCTTTTCAAACCACCAGACGCTCAGCTTCTGACCACGTGCAGGTCGATATTGTTTGACCCTCCACCATCCTGCGAAGGGTGCTTGATATATCCTTACATGCGTGGACCGCTTTACTAGATGGCCAGAAGCGATCCCGATTACGGACACCACCGCACGCCAAAACCGTGGCACAAGCGTTCATCACCAACTGGATTGCACGGTACGGCTGCCCTTTCCATTGTCACCACGGACCGTGGTAGGCAATTCCAAAGTTCATTCTTCGCATCGCTGGCGTAAATGCGTGAACGGTTACATCCACATCGGACAGCCTTACTCGCATCCGTCCGCCAGCGGCATGGTCGTAGAAAGACTTCCACCGGCAACTCAAGGCCCTCGCTCTGTCACAAAGGACGACAGGACCAACTTGGTGAACCATCTTCCTGTGAACGCTCTGGGCATCGGGCCACTTTTGAAGGAAGATGTTGGATGCAGCTAGGCCTAGTCGGGCCAGTTTGGAACAACACTCTCGACTTCCCGAGCAGTTCCTCTACACCCGTTCATCTGCCTCCACCCTTGACCTTCCCCGCTGTTATCTTCAAGAACTTCGGGACCTGTTATCCCTCTTGCGACCATGACCCCGCCTCGACCAACAGGGCCGCCACGTAAAATTTTCATTCACTTCCGAGACGCTAACAACATGTACGCATGTGTTTGTACGCCATGTGACATCCGACAAGTCCATCGACTAGCACCACCTTACGATGGCCCATGGCAAGTCATCTCCCGAGATAGAAGACTTTCACCATCATCATGAATGGACGAACCGACGTCGTGTCCATTGACGGGGTAAAACCTGCTTCATGGCAGCCTCAATCGGCGACACTGCACTCGATGTCATCATCAGTGTCCTCGCAGAAGCCGGAAGATGACACTCGCGGGCCTGCTCAAGATCCCTCCAAGTAACAACAAAAACTTACTTTCTAGGGAGCAACACATTGGCCTGGCTAGGGGGGAAGACGTAGTGATCTAGGTACCATAAAGGATAGGTCTACAGAAAGCATATGAAAAGACCCGCACGTGCGCACGGGAAAGAGCTCCACGAGGAGACGTTGAGAATTATGACTGCTCGAGGAGGCCTGACATACACCACCAGCTGGCTGGTTCATTCAGCGGCACCAAATACTCCTTAAATAAATGAAGGGCCACCTTGGTCTTCATAATACCGCCAGCAGCAGCCAAAGGAGAATTCATCGGTATTGCCATTTCTTTGTGTAAGGCCTGATTTGCCATATTAGTTCTCTAAAGCGCAGATAATACATGACGCTGCGCTTTTCGCGCTCTTCGATTGGCCCTTCGGTTCATAACATCGGCCGCGTCAACCAAGCTGCAACGAAGTACGCCAGCACACTTTTGCACCCAGCCAGCCAGCACTCATCAATATCTCTTTATAAAAAATATCGAACGGCTGCGCAGGGTCAAAGCATTGAAAAACACCCATTAGATCTGTTCGCGACTTGCAAAATTTACCAGCATTTCGCGTTGGCTGAGTTACAGTATGAGTCATAGCAGATAATATGGCGACTCTCTATCACCCAAAGCCTGCGGGATCACTGGGAGAGCATCACCGTAATCCGCTCAGCGGCGATTACGGCGACATGAGCAAAATAGCAGTTACACACGGACAATGGTTATGATGCTGCACGCCACCCGCACGACTATGTTTTTGGTCTAAACATGTTTCGGCATCACACACAGCCTGTAGGTGTTGGTGCATAGTTTCCAGTGAAGGGAAAGAAGACCCACGGGCTTTTATGTAGCTATCAATTGCAATAAAGAAGGACCGTAACAAAAGATAATCACTTGCTTGAACAGTAATCACATTTATTTTTCAACTATTTATATACGATTGGCAGATTATCCTTTGTTTCAAAGTATTAAGAAGCAGTGCAGGGTCTCCATTGCATATTGTCACAAATGTTAAAAGAACAAAGTAATAAGCAAGACAGCAGACGATAACTTGTACCTACTCTTTCACGAGATTAGACGACAGCCATACGTATAGTGGTAGCGGTGGAACAACCAAATAAACACCCATTAAGAGGGAAAGTGACATATCGTAAAAACTTCTGTTGCAACGCAAATCACGGTGCGGTTATGGAATGCGACCTTTGAGAGGTATGTTAGAGGCACTGCGAACCTGCTTCTGAACCCTCAAGATATGAATTCCGTGCCCTCTGTTTCTGATAGATACTGCGGTTGAACGTCCGGTTGTCGGTTGTCAGACGGCACCTCAATCGGAGAACTTCGTCTGTGTAATTCAGGGTTCTGCATGGTGAGCGATATCTCTCAGTTGAGCTGCGAGGAAGTGGTTTGAGTCAACTGCCGAGATGAGTACGTTATCTTCAACCAATGATACTGCTACAAATAGAAGTGTACTGCAGAAACAGCATCTCAAGGGTTGCAGCGAGCTGCCGACACTTCATGGCCCTATCTTTCTAGCGTGCCTTACGTCAATTTGCTGCTGCTGACCGTCTCTGGGTTTGATCCAACACCCAAAGCTCATGTTATGGTGGCACCTCCTTTAATTCTCTCGTCTCTTTCCCTAGCACAAACTAGCTAACCGGGACACATGTCAAGGAGCAGTTTCTTTGCATCCATCATCTTTTATTAATGGCAAAGCATAATCGTCCCCATGGAGCGAACCGGCGTTATCAGCTTGTCGAAGCCGCGCGCCAAACGGGCATCTAAATTCCTGTCCCAATGGAGCGAAGATGTAGTCTGTGGCAGCGATTTGATGGATAGGCTCCCAATGGCTGGCGCGTCCAGTAGTTTCAAGGAACATAGGCTCCCATTGGCTGGCGCGAATCGCAGGTGTCAGCAACGCCACCCCATGGCGCAGCGCGCCGGTAAAGAGCGAACACGGTGGAGCGAGCTCGGCCGCATCTGCTCCTCTCGACGCCGACAAACATGGCGGCGCCTCAATCATCTTCATCGTCGGCGGCCGCAACCTCTGCAGTAGCGGAAACCTGCCCGTCCACGCAAGTACACCGTGGACAAACTAACAAAGTAGAGTAACGCAGCACAACGAGCGAGGAGGCAGGCAGCGAAGTCCACCTATCGTTGTCAAGTCCCCCAGTACACGGCGGGCGGAATGAGCAGCGGCGCAACGCGCTACGAGACAGAACAAAGCATTTCGAAAGCGTGAGGCACAGGCGGATGGCGGTTCAAAGCGTCTCGAGGCGGCAAGAGGACGAGGCCCTTCGACAACGCGAGGCGGAAGCAATACGTCGCAGACCGCAGTCTTCCACATTTACAACTCAAAGAAATGATTATTTGTCCTCGGACTTTTTCTTCTCTCAGTGTTTCGCCGTAAATTTAACAAAGGCATTTTATCCTGTATCTCAATGCGACACGGATCATGACGTTACAATCAACTGTTCCTGGTTCAACTCATATCATATTTTTTTAAACGACCACTTTCAGTCTACACTTAGATGCTTCCGTGGATTGCAATTGTTGGCTACACCCGTGCTGTACTGGTAAAGAAGTGTGGTTTCGACAATAAACTGAGCACCAAATTACATTATATTCATTTTTCTACCGCTTATAACTCACGAAAAATACCCCAAATGAAAGGGCTGTGTGGAGGCATGCGCGGAATCGCGTATTTCGCAGAGAAAGCGACCGTGCATGCTTATAATGCGTGTCAAAAAAGCGAACGAGCACAAGGCAAATACTGAAATTGTATCACTGAATAAATTAAAGCAAATTTACTTTCACTTCGTGCAGCGATGTGAATCAAATAATTGCTGGGAATGAGCGATGCAAATCTTGTATAATATTGGGTGGAGGCATGCATGCCAATTTGTCGTAACGAGTTAATTTGAATACTGTGTTGTTCTTACCCATTCATTTGGGCCTATTTCAGATGAAAGTATATCCGAATTGCACCTATTAATTGTACTTTATTCTCGTTCTCCAGGCACAGAAGTTTACAAGGTCTGAAGCGACCTCTCATTCAGGTCAGTGATTTAAGCATTCCATGGCGATGAACAGTGCCTTTATTGCGTGGGGTTTTATCCGAATTCTTCATACCTGTGTGGGTGGGTAGGTTAGTGGTGGTTAGCACACGGGCACTGTAAAAGAGCCCGTGGGTCTACTTTCTCGCACAACACTTCGAGAGCCATCACCGCAACCTGCAGAGGCAACTCAGCGAATGACGATGCCGAAACAAATATAAAGATAAAAAACGCAATCTGAGTTGTGATATTAAGCAATGCAAAACGTCACGCTCGCGTTGCTTAATGTCACAACTCAGACTTAGAACGGGAATTGGGGTTGAGACGTCACGCAACGTCGAATTTTGCCGCTAAATCCTAGCGGAGAAACTGAATTTGTCCGCTTAATCTAGCTGAGAAACTGAATTTTCCCACGCTAAATTTAGCGGGGATTTGAATTAATGTTTGGATTCCAGTGACGCCATTTTTTCCGCTCAATTTAGCACGGTTACGCCACCTCCGGCGCCGCCATAAAACACGCGAAACGGGCACCTAAGAGCTGCGCTCTATAGCAATGATGCCGAAATTGCTGCTGTCGCTTCGCTGGTCCTTGCAGCGGTGCGGATACTGTTGTGTTCGGGAGAGCTAGTTTGTTCTCCCTGGTGTCGGCGGTTGCAGTGCAGCCACCTGATTCTCGCCTCGATCGCAGCGTGCGGTCCGCATACTATTGTCTTCGAAGAGTCCATATTTTCTCCCGCCTGTCGGCGGTTTCGCCCATACGGCGTCGTTGCTGCGCCATTGTTTTACGTTGTAGCATACGTTGTGCCACGACCACGTTTACTCAAGCCCCTGCTCTGCCTGTCCCGCGGCGAGTCATAAGAAGATTCCCAGAAGGCTTTTTTTCCTGCATAAGGAAAAGTGAGCATGACGAACAAACGAATGAAGCAAAAGACAACGGCGGGAAACCCCATCGTCGTCACGAAACCAGTTCAGCCCAGTTCAAACTGCTATCGTAGAACGAAAGGAGGCTGCATGCACCATGGCAAGAAATGCTGACGCGTCTAAAAAGTCGTTCCCTTGCCGCACTCGAGTCGTGGGAGAGGCTGTGATCAGAGGTTGGCATTTTAGGACGCCCTCACTCACCCTCACCCCCCACAGCCGCACTCACCTAAGCCCCTCAATCACCCTCACCCTCGGAGCTACACTCACTTTCAGCTCCTCACTCACCCTCATCCTCACAGTCCCACTCACCTTCAGCCCTTCACTCCCCCTCATTGAACCTCACACCTCTCATGCACTCACCGCCCTCACAGGCCTCACGCACTCGTACTCCTCACACACTCACGGACCTCACAGCCCTCACGGCCCTCACACCCCTATTGAAAATTCCATAGAGATGCGTAATTTGGGACACTGACTGCCAATCAGCAGCCCTGGTGGAACGTGCCCTGATGGTCCATCAGATGACGTCTGAATGCCAGTCAGCAGCCCTGGTGGAACCTGTCCTGATGGTCTATCAGGTGACGTCTGACTGCCACTGATGGACTGTCCCAAATTGCGTATGTGGTGGTCTTTGATGGAATGTACCTTCCACATTTGCGTTTCTTTCAGGTAAAAGGGACCCGTACGAAAATGTGAGATACAGGCCGGAATGAAAAATGCCGGTTCCGCCTAGACCCAAAATTGGGGCACCAGTTCGTATCCACCCTGAAACCACGCATTTCCAGCCCCAATTTGAGACCCAGGCGGTGCATCGCCGGAATTCCCGCTGCAGCTCACCACAGGACTCTGCAAAACAATTTGGTGCTAACGCCTTAGCCTTTACAAGCGAGATCGTCGCGATTTCCAGACCCAGGCGGACTGGGTCTGAAATTGCGACGGTCTCTCGGTTGTACGGCAATAAGGGCATAGCCGAAATTATTTTGTAGAGTCAGTGGTGAGCGCAGCGGTAATCCGGCGGCGCACACGGTCGTCCAGGCGTCGTCACCAAACACGGTGCACGGAACACACACAGCACGCACAAGCACAGTATCCGGTGTTGACTGCATCGAGAAGTTCCGGCGGGCAAGCGGTATCCGAGTTGTCCAAGTATTGTCACCGAGCACACCAGCGCATCCAGATGCCGAGCCAAACTGCAATGGGTCGGCAGCTTCACACTATATAAAAATTCAAAGCCGAGGTCAGTGAGTATCCATCCAGGGCAATGATAGGCGCGTCAGTATCCGTGCGCCCGCAGCGCGGGCGTCGCCGCCGGGCGAGCGCCGGCCGGCAGACCGACGGGAGCGCAGAAGAACCTAAACTCTCGAAGCGCTGCCACCCACTGCAACAGACAATGAAAGGCGCGTGTCGTCACCAAACACGGTGTACTGAACACACACACAGCACGCACAAGCACAGTATCCAGTGTTGAGTGCATCGGGAAGTTCCGGCGGGCAAGCGGTATCCGGGTTGTCCAAGCATTGTCACCAAGCACACCAGCGCCAAGCGCATCCAGATGCCGAGCCGAAATGCCATGGGTCGGCAGCTTCACACTATATAAAGATTCAAAGCCGAGGTCAGTAGGTATCCACCCAGGGCAACGATGGACGCGTCAGTATCCGTGCGTCAGTATCAGTCCTGCGAGAGCGAAGAAAACTAAACTCTCAGAGCGCTGCAGAGCGCTGCAGGCTGACTGCAACGAGACAAAGGCAGGCGACCGCGGAGAACGCCCGCTCGCAGCGCCTGCGTAGCGGATGCGCCTGTCCCTAACACCCGACCTGCGAGAGAACGCGGAAGTTCCTGGTTCCCCGCCGACCTCCCCCTCCTCCAGTCACGCATGTAGCGCGCCCGCTGGCTGGGGCAGACTCTACTGGAACAAGGGACGGGATCGGAGCCATCCATCACCGTGCGATTCTAGTGCGTTGCGTCTCACTGGATCCGACTTGTTACACACAGAATCGCGCGGATCGGAACTGTCCACAAGTTTAAAACCGCGCGGATCCCTACTGGAACCGCTCCGATCTGACATTTTCGCACGGGGACATTCGTTTACAAACGGGCCCACATGCACCCAAAGCATCGTTTCCAGAGAAACGCCCTCGATATCTGAAACCTTTCGGGGCGACCGTATAGACTTTAATTCACTAAACGTATGCGACTCCGTTGGAATCTAGAGAGCAAGCATGCATGCTATGACAGACAGCCCTGGCTTCCAAGGACGAAAGCGAACAGCAGACATCTGAACTACGCTCGCGGATGCTTCTTGTCTGCGCTCTTCGTGAAACAATAATAATGAGCTGCAACACAGCGGCAAGGCCAATAGCCCACACCATATAGATAGGTATAATCTTTCTAGCCTAAACCTCTCGAACCGAGTCAAGAGCATTTCCAGTATTGCAGCGCGAGGTTCCGACAATGAGTGTATCGCTCTAAAGAATGCCTCGGCTGCATATGCAGTTAAGCCTTCGCGCATTTTATGCAAAGCACTCGTACATCAATCGCCGTACTTCAGTTCTACTCACTTGCCATGTAGAGTATTTTCGCGTCGTAGAACCCTCCTTTTGTTCGCGCGTCTCCGGCCCAGAGACCTGGTACGCCTTGTCGCCTTAAACGACACCGCTAAAGTTCCTTACATAGTCAGAACTCACGACAGACTGCTTCTTGTCGAGGAAACATTCTTCTAAAACAAAAGACATTGTAGAGCCCGGGCTGGATCGACAGGGTGGCACAAGCGCGCAAACAAAACAAGTTGAGAGCGATCGTTCATGGAAACTGAGCGAAGCTTCTATGGGGGAAGCGAGAGTGCGAAAGTAGAAAGTGGCGCGTTTGGCGTGCTCGGCATGTTAGGCGTTTCGGCGGGCTTCTGATCAGGGTTGTCGGGTGCCCTGCTTGTCATATCTCTAACATCAGCAGTTTTATGGGTTCACGTTCCGAAATCGTTTTCTCGTGCATAGATTATTTTTCGTGTTCATAGATTTGACGAAATAGTGGTATCCGAGCGATCCTTACGTTCTTCGACCGTACGTCTGTCTGCAAGTCAAAGCTTTTTGACGTACAGTCAGAGACAATCGATGTACAATCAGAATCGCCACCAAGAAATCTTGACGGCATTTCGCGGCGGCCGACTGCCACCAGGAAACCATCAGAAGCCGACAAGCGGAGTCTGACTGGAGTTTGACTGTCGGTCAGAGTAACTTGTTGGCCAATCAGACGTGCTGACGTACAATCAGGCACAGTCAGGTGTCCACTAGAAAACATCGACTGCCAGAGAGGATTACATTGATGGATTTTTTGTTCGGGACCCCTCCCACCATTCACCGCCCTCACGGCCCTCACGCATTTATACCCCTCGCGCACTCACGGACCTCAGCAGCCCCTCACGGCCCTCACACCCCTCACGCCCTTCACCACCTTCGCGGTACTCGCGCACCCATACTCTCACGCACTCACGGACCTCACATAGCCCTCACGGCCCTCACACCCTTCACGCATCCTCACGGCCCTCATAGCAGTCATACCCCTCACGCACTCAAGGCCCGCACACCCCTCATGACTCTCCCGAACCTCACGCAGTCATACTCCTCTCAACTCACGCACCTCACAGCCTTGCACAACCGCTTACAGCCCTCACATCCTTCACCACCCTCACGTCCCTCATGCCCTCATACCCCTCACGCACTCACGGACCTCACAGCCCTCACGGCCCTTACCACCCTTCACCACCCTCACGCAGTCATACCCCTCACGCACTCACGGACCTCACAGCCTTCACACCCCACCTCACGCACTCACCACCCCACGGCCTTCACGCAGTCATACACTCTGACGCACTCATGGACCCTCCACAGCCCTCACAGCCCTCACGGCCCACAAACCCCTGACACACTCACCGCCCTCACGGCCCTCACGGCCTTCAGACCTTTCACACACCCTCATGGCCCTCACGCAGTCATACCCCTCACGCACTCATCGCCCTCACGGCCGTCACGCGCTCATACTCCTCACGCACTCACAGACCTAACATCCCTCACGGCCCTCAGACCCTTCACACCACCCTCACGGCCCTCACGCAGTCATATTCCTCACGCACTCACCACCCTCACGGCCGTAACGCACTCATACACCTCACGCACTCACGGACCTCACAGCCTCACAGCCCTCACGGCCCTCATGGCCCTCATACCCCTCACGATTTCACAGTCCTCACTCACCCTCACACTTGTGAATTTTCGTGGTAGCTCAGAACCTCACTCGCCCTCACCTCACCTGTGAAGATGAGGGTGGGTGAGGGTGAGTAGAGGTCCCACATGAGTGAGGTTGGCCGGAGGTATGGCTGTGATTACACAGAATGTGATTGGTAGTTTAGAGAAACAAGGCTCACGTGGACTCTGGATGGCTCAAATGACATCCGTGTCAGCTTTGCTCGAAATCGTTGAGCACGGTTTCCCTGTGGTGCGCGAGCGGCGTGGTGCCTGCTATATTTCTATACGCGTAGAGCGGCACCTGCCTGGCTTAGATGGGCGCGCGATTGTTGGATGCTCGATGGCGGTTTGGGGCCGACTGTGAAGGGCCGGCACAAGTAGACGAAAACCTCTGCTTCGATGATATATTCCAGCGTGTACTGAGCTTCACCCGCTCGTTTGAGGACCTGGGAGCACTCTTCGAAGGCTCCGTTCCAACGGCTGACGTCGCCGCTTTCTGTCGTTCACGGTAAGCATGTGGGTGCTCATTGGATGTATTTTTACAGCAGTAGTCGTTACAGTCCCGTCTCCCTGGTTTCGCGACGGCTGAAGCAAAAGCTATTTCAGGTTCCCCCGCTAAATAGAGCAGAAATATTTCCGTCACGTTACCTATGTACCAATTCAGTTTTCCGCGAAATGTGGCACAAAAATTTGGCGACCATATGACGATCGTCATCATCATATCGTTTAATAAGGAGCACAAATGCCGCTAAAGGGAAGCCCGTCTAAACGCATGACGCCGCATGATCGTCCCCCAATTGGTTTTGTGGGCGTCATCCTCTGCGGTGGTCCTCTAGCTGCGAAATTCTCAAAGCCTCTTTGACCGTGAGTCGGGAAAGCGGAAGCTCCGCAGTGTGCATAGATTGCAAAGTGTTTCCAAGTGCCCGATCGGGGTCGCGTGGGTAATGGGCCGCGTTTGCAACATGAACTTCGAGGAAGTGACAGAAACGTTGTCTGCAAGCGTCACTTCCTCTACGCCCGCATTTCTCCACGACCCACGACAACAAAACGCCTGCTCAATTACAGTCAATTTACCCAAGAGCTTCAGGAGGCATCCACCATTAAATTGCAAAAAGTCTTTATATGGCTTATCTCTTAAATCTAGGCCCTTTGTAGCACCGAGTGGAGCAGCGCACAGACTGAGGACGCCTTACGTTGCGTAAGTGGTGTATGTTGTTTTTTCCTCCGTCTTTTTCGCCTTTTTGGGGGATATTTCTCAATGAAAGCCCGGAAGGCACTCGTTTCACGGAGCAGAGGCAGAGTGCCACAGTGTTTCTTAACACGAGGTGTTTTCTCCTCGCCGGGAGTATCAAGGAGGGCACTCAAGGAAGACGTTCGGCTGAGACCGGTGTCCAATCAGTGAGGAGACGAGCGCTACGTCAGCGTTCGGCTTGCAGTCGGCCTGTCGACTTCCGTTGCTTGTGGGGTACCGGATACGGTACCCCACAAGCCACATAATCGCAACATGCGTTGAAAAAAAATATAGGCTACATACACTACTTTAGGCGCGCTCAGTTTGCATGCTGCTCCACTCGACGCCGTAGAGTGCCTAGGTTTACAGGAGGGTCGGAGTATATAGGAGAATTTGCAATTTAATGTCGAATGCCAACCGAAACTCTTGGGTAAACTGATCGGACGTGCGCATGCGTTGCGTCAACGTGAGTCGAGGGGAAAAGCTGGTAGAGAGGCCAGGAGGCTCTTAGACGATCAACGCTTGCGTCACCTCCTCGTAGCTCATATTGCATTTCTTTGCGAAAAGGACATTTTGGCGCGAGATGTAGCAGACTTTCATTCACGGTGCAATTTCGCGAAAATGGCAGCACTTCCATCACTGGAGTATTCGCTTTTTTTAAGCGAAACTTTTAATTCACCTAGACATAATCTGGTCATCTGTTTTTTTAATGTATTTACACCTGCGTGGGTCGGATAGCCTGCGATAACGCGCTTGCATGCACCCAGAGGTTGTCGTTTTTGGTTGAACTCACTGACTCACAGCTTGCTAAAAGTAAAGCTAAAATCCCTCGCCCTCACCCCCATACTTAGTTTAAGTCCTCACTCATGAACTTATTAACTTATGCAGGCTCACCGGACCCGGGAACCCACGCCCCTCACCGAACTCACGCCCCTCACGCGAACTTACACATTCACGCCACTCACCGAGCTCATGAACTCACCGAACTCATGAACTCACCGCAACTCACGCGAACTCACGCACCTCACTGAACTCACAAACTCACGTCCCTCATCGAACTCATGAACTCACTCACTCACCGACCTCACTCACTCAGAAGTAGTTCTCGCCCTCACCGTAGTCGCGGCGCTGGCGCTCGTGTTGCGCGCGGGTTGCGCGGCTTTTACAACTCCGCCACGGTCGCTGCCGTCTTCCGCCGCTCCGGCGCCAGCCGTCACGTCGCCAAGTGAAGAAATGTTTTGTATTTTTGTTTGTTTCACTTCGACTCCTTCCGCGCGCCGGCCGAGCGCTTGAGGAAGGCGCGCTTTGTTGGGATACAAGGGCGCATCATCGCGAGTCTCGTGAAGAAGTATTCTTTACGGTGTGCACTGTTCGTTTCAAGCATTCGCGACAACTTCGTGCAAGTATGGAGTGAGCGTCTGCATCGCTGTTTATTCAGGTGTGAATTATTATTATTCCAACACGCACCACCGTGGGTGTGTATTTTGTTTCTGCATAGAATATTGCGAACTTCTCCTTAATGGTAGGACGGTTTGCTCGGCAATTCGTTGTCGAGTAGAACTATTTCGGAACGGTCTGTCTTTATATTTATCGTCGTTCACACAAATTATTTCACCTAAAATAACTGCCTGGTGGATATTTTTTTTTCTGAAAGAAGGAACGATTGAAGAACTTTGTGCGTACCATATTATTGTATATTAATTTTTTTATCGCGTCTTTCGTTTTCTGTTGCACCGCACATACCAATTAAAACTGGAACGTTCTAATCTACCGACTCTGTGCCTCGTAAAATGTTATACTTTATGGATCCTGACATAAAATCGTGATCGGTGTCAGATGCCTTCAGTATTCTTGTTGCTCAGACAATGTGTGCTTGTGTTCAAACTTGTCAATATGTTGAATACAAATATTTACAAACTACATGTACAAAGTTGTGTTTTCTATTAAAATCATTTATTAATTTTTGATGGATGGTAATTTTTAATTTGTGTTCACTAATTTGAATGAATAAACGACCTACTGGTGTAAGCGCAAGTTCTTTTACCTTCGATATTTAAATTACTTCACTTGTAACTATTGATAGCCTAATTCGGATATCCACGCTATATTTGAGGAGGGGGAGAGGCGCGGTCATGCAACTTAATTAAATGGTCTACAATTCTTCAAGATTTGTTTTGTTAGATACAAAAAATTGGGGCGCTTAATTTCTTCGGGCGGGAAGGTTGCTTCCGTGCACGCACGCGCATGCACGCATATCAAATATTTTTTAATTACTTAGGTTTGGATCTTACCCCCCTCCTCCTATCTATTTACTCGTATAAATATAAATCATGTTGCTAAAAAAATAACAAATCGCTCCTCGTAAACGACTTGGACGTGCACCGGCGCGAGCTGTACCGGTTGATAAATAATAATATATAGGAATCATAACTAATATCTAAATACTATTGGAGCTAGTAAGAAAACCCTTTCTCCGGCACGCGAAACGTTTTCGGTTGCAGTCAGTATTCCGACTATGCTCAATGGCCCCCTCTTGAGCGACTAACGGGGTGTCGAATAGCAGGTTAGGAACGTCGATTTGTTACTCACCAATATTAAGGAAAGTAAAAATGATCGTTTCATATCTCTTGGAATGTAATCTAGAAACTTATCGTCTTCAATTTTCTATGACAATCCACAATCGAGTTAACTTTTATATGCTACTGAAATAAATGTAGCAGCCTTTAAACTCAATTGCAAACGAAGTCCGGCGTTTCGGGCGTACTCGAGCACGAAGACGTGTATGCGTACTTTTTTTACAGAACTCCAGGCTACAACTTAGAACAAACAAGTATACAGGCGAATCGCGACAGTTCCCAGCCGGCTTTCATTTTAATATTGACTTCAGAATTACCGACTGTGCATAAGACGAGCGCAGTCAAAATAGCAACGTCTGCCTTCAGGCGTACCGGCGTAGCACCTGTTTGCCTCTTCACGAAACAACAAAACACCGCGCGTACATCGGTGCCTCGCAGCCTAATCGCGACTCCAGCAAAATGGACGCCACCAAGCGGGAAAACCGGGAACCAGCCGGACCAGGTCGCTCCGCGCCCACTCCGCGTCTCTGGTGGCTTTCGCAATTTTGTGTTGTCGGCGCAATGACTAACAGTGTAATTTGACGAAGGTCCGGAAAATTGCTTAAGTTTGCCTGAGTGTTTGTTAGTGTGGTGGAAGCTCAGTAGATTGTGTCCTTCTATCAAGTGTTTGAAAGCCCGTTTACTCCACAACACACCGTCGCGTGCTTTCGATTTCTTGGATGGGGAGGAATCACGGAAAACGTTTTGGTTCTTGACTGCCCAAATCCGCATTCAAGCATTGGCCACTACTTGGTAACTGGTGAGTGGTTTCTTTAAGAATGTAGAACAGTGGACTGAGCACGACAGAGCACGACAGACGAGGTGTTTCAATGGAGGGAACACCAATGTAGCAGTCAGGAGTGAATGAGGAAGGTTCGATAGCTGTTTTTAGTTTGGTTGTGTTCGATTAGCTTCAAGATTGAGCCACCCACGCCGGTCGGTGCGTTAGCTATTCATCTTGGCTGCTTTTCGCCGAAAAATACTCTGGAACTACACTGAAGAAGTTGGGCTGATTTCGCAATTACTTGATTCAGGAAACACTGCTCGCTACATAAGATTAATGAGGGAAATTATCTGCTTTCAGAAAGGAGGGGGGGGGGGGGGCGCGTCTCGCAAAGGTTAGAAGCTGTCACGGCATTATGTCTATCGCGCCTCCAATTTTTATATTTTACCCCGTCGAAGCCAGCAGCAATATACGTCTACATTGCTCAGGTTGACCGGCAACAAAAAATACTCATTTTCTCCGTTCAGGATTCAAAGTCAAGTTCAATACAGAAAGGTTCTGCGTGAATCTCCGATGACTCTCTTCAGTTTGTCCGCATTCGTCTCTGTGCTACCGGCTGGAACCATTTGGCTAAGTTTAAGTAGTACCTCTCTGTCTGTCAAATATACTTTTTGTTCGGCAGTTCACCTAATAGCTAGTCAACTAAGCTCATATTTCAACCCGAAGAATATACTAACATCGCTTCAGTGGGACATAGTAGGTAATATAATACATAACCCGCTCGTCAAACTGACTTCTTGATTGCTACTAAAACCTGAATTGAAATACGAGTATCAGCTGCTGCTTAGTGGGGCGCCGGCGGGTTAACATGCTCCTTGGCTCAAGAAGCGCTTGCTTAATTTTCGTAATTTTCCTGCAGCCTGTGTTGTTGACCGAGCAGACGACTGGAGCTATTTCTGAAACGCGGATACGCACAAAAGCTCGATTTCGCGGACAGACAAGTCGCATGGTCGAGGCATGCAGAGTTAGCTGAAAATTACTCTCGGTGGAACAATTCTGTAAGTTATTGCGGCTTTCCTTAGATGATTAAAACCTATTAGAGTCAATTACCGTCTCTCCTGGAGCCCATAGTTTCGGTTTTGAACGAAATCTCCGAAACGAAAGTTTGACATGAAAAGAACAAAAACACCAAGAAAACAAAACTATGCACTGCGCGTTTATGTGCTCCGGCTACACCTAACCGTCTCAGTTCAAATGCCTATAAAATTGGGCATTGAACAAAAGAAAATCTGTTAAATTGAATGCGCCACCCATTCAGACGGCCCGGCCGAGCCGACGCGACCTGGACCCAGCCGCCATGTTTGTTTGGTGGTGGCGCCCCCTATAGGTGACTGGAGTCGCGAATACGAGAGAGGCCGAGGCGAGCAGGAAAGCCCTGTCCCGTCTCTCGTCACCCCGCCACGAGGCAGCGACCAGCGGCGAAAAACCACGCCAAGCCGGCGCGAAGCGAGCTGGAGCCGAAGAGCGCAGATAAATCAATAGGCACCTTTTCTCCTTTCCGATCACTCAGTGGCGAACCAGCCGTATGTGCTAACAACCTTATTTGGATGCGAGTGTAAACTCAACTTCCCCGGAAATGTACGGAGAAATCACTTATCTGCCCTTTTGCGACGTCGTCCCGCAAGCCCTTATCAAACCCAAGGCCTCCCAAGGACCTTATACCTCGCCAAACTCATGAACCCACCGACCTCATAACTCACGCCCCTCACCGAACTCGTAAACTCACAGCCTTAACCAAACCTTTGCACTGATCGACGTCATAAACTCACGCCCCTCACCGAACTCATCAACTCACCGAATTCATGAACTTGCCGATCTCCACAAAATCACCGAACTCAAGAACTCACTGAACTCATGAGCTCACCAAACTCAAGAACTCGCCGAACTCTGCGAGACTCGCAGATCTCATAAACTCACCGAACTCACGCCCTTCACTCAACCTCAAATTCATGAGTTTTCGGAACTTACGAGCTAGAGACGTTACTTTGCCCGTAAATGGATCGGTGGTGCCCTCAGTTCAGGGCCCCAACGCTGTCTGCGCCTTCCTCGCTCTGCCGATCAATTTCTGCTGGTCATCGGCCAAGGTGCTGAGCAGAACGGCTTCCAAATTTTCTGGAGAGGGTTCGGGAAAGGGGGGGGGGGTTGTGATATGGCTTTGCAGAGCCAATTTTTTCTGTTTGAGGTCTGCCTATTGGTTTCAGTGTGGGCATGTGGGATTATAGTTTGAGGGGAGAATTCATGGAGTAACGCGAGGTTACGAAAGTTGCCCGTTTGCAACTGTCTCCAAGCTGCTGACTCTTCGCGACTTAGTTGTGAGGCGGGGGGGGGGGTAGAGTTTGCGCGGCTTTGTTTGCGATGAAATGAGTGAATCTTTGAGTACTTGTTCGGAACCGCAATGAAGTGCAGTTCGCGATTCGGGCATGACGATGTATTCGGTGCGGCGTGTTGTGTACACGCTCGGGCCACGGTGCGGGCACACCGATTACCTTCGACCTCGTCAAGTCCTCGAATCCAGAACAAATCATCCTCCTGAAGTTGAGTAGTGTGAGTTATGACCTTGAGGGGGCTTGCCAAGATCCTGCCTCCCTGAAACCGGCGGACTGCTGCCTGAGAGTCATTCCAGGATTGTGATGTTCCTTCCTCCGTGGCCAATGGCTAGCCCAATTGCCATTTCCACGGCAACTGCGAGGTCGGTGGTGCGCAGTGTCACCGTAGTGTGGGTACTCCCTCGCCCGTCAACCACGATGGCTGTCAGTACTTGAATCAGGGGGGAGCATGCCGCCGCGTCGGTGTAGAGAACATTTGCCTTTCCTGCCAGCTTGACGAGGTAGTGTCACACACTCTCACCTCACACCTGATGGGTGAGAGTGAGTGACGCGAGTGAGTGCACTCATGAGTGAATTTTGCCGAGGTATGCATATACTAAATACCTGCCTCAAACATATTCATTGGAATAAAATAGACGAAGAATCAAATGTATATTTCTTTTACTGGGCCTTTTGCAGCACGTCCGAAGAAAATTGTTTCTTGCAAGCGCTTAAAAAGAAAAGCCAGAAATTTTCAACTGCCGCATGGCGCACCCTGAGACATTCAGTAGCGAGACGGCACGTCATGTCGATTGTGGAAGAACACTCTGAAAGTCCAACATATTTATGTATATCGGGCGTTTCTTTTTTTAATGCGTTAGCGTTAGTTCTCTGATACATGCGCGGAACTTGGACGTGGTTGGAGCATAGAGTTCACAACATCGCCACGAGATGGCGCCACAGCCCTAGCAACGGAAGATCGACGGCGACTTCCCCTTCGCCGATTTCGGAGTCGCGCAGTGGGGGACGGCACAACACAGACTGGAAGACAAGGCCGTAGTGCTGATACATGTCTGTCACTAGCAGATGCCAGCGCAATAGAGTTTGGAAACGAGTGCTGCGTCAGAGCATGGCTTCGAGTCAAATCGAATCTAGTTTGAGCCTAATGTCGACGCAATCATCGTGTCCAATTTGTGCCCAGAGTGCTTTCGCTGACGACACCATCTCATTCAGCACTGCGGTTTTGATATCTAGGAGGTTTCGGACGGCGGGTGTATCACTAAGGGCGCGTGTCAACCCCCCCCCCGCCCCCCCCACAGTTACGCCGCGCCCCGGCGACAATCTGCAGATAGCTTATTACAAAATATTGTCACGAATGACCAGTGATGAGGCGAAAATAACTGAAGAAACTAAACGTTTAATGGGGCGAACCTGTGCCCAAAAATAAAGGGGACAGAAGAAAGCAGAGCGTCGCGGGCGTCGAAGTCGGCGTGACAGCAGAGACGAACGCTGGAGCGAAACTGACCGCGGCTCGCCACGCGGAGCCCTTATGTACATGCGTGGGCTTCTGGAATAATCGGCGTAGAAAGTTAGACACGTAGAACATTCGGACCTCGAACAAGCAACAGGATTCTCGAATTTACCAGAATACTAGTTTGCAGGCATAAACAAAAAGGTGCGCCGCTGCCAGGAATCGAACCCTGCCTTTCTGCGTGGAAGGCACGCGCGATAACCATTAAGTCACGAGCGCGCTTTTTTTCTTTATTGGTTAGGCCACGAGCGCACTGCCTGCTTGGTCAGCTGCGCTCGCGGCAATATTAGCACACAATGGGCCACCTATTAGCCCCGTGCGCCACCGAAAGCGTCGCTGTGGTCGGCCTTCCACGATTGGCCGAACGCTGACTGTGACGTCGGAAAGGGGATTTATCATCGACGGAATAAGAGGAATGAAAGAACTTCAATTTTGACGGTGTGTGCAGTGTTTCTTTGAGAGCGCATTGATTTCAAGCTTCCACCATGCTATTTACAAACACCATCGAACTTGTTGTTCGCAACGTAATGACGTCACAAGGGGGAACCATAGGAGGGCGCCACCAAAACATCTCGCCGCTAATACACGCTGCCTCACGGCGACAATCTGCAGATGACACAATTACAAAATATTGACCCACCTTGGGCCACCCATACCACGCCGCCTGGCGGCGACAATCTGCAGATAGCTCATTACAAAATATTAACCCACCTTGGGCCACCCGTAAACGTCGCCTCGCGGTGACAATCTGCAGATAGCTCATTACAAGATATTAACCAGGGTTGGGCAGAAATACTCAAAAATGTATCTAGAAATACAAAGTACAAATACTAATACTGATACTGAAATATATCTGTGAAGGTGTATCGCGATACGTATCGGAAATACATTTTAAAGAGAGGCAGAAAGTATATGGAAATACAATACAGGGTATACATTTTAGGGAGGGCAGAAAGAAAATACAGAAATACTGATACTGCAATACGTTTCTTCTCAAATTTGTTTGAGACGCAAATTGAGATGAAGCTTGAAGTTGGAAGTGGAAGTTCTTGATCCTGAAATCACTTTCCCGTAGGCTAGGCACTTTGCCTTGAAGGTAGTGATTTCAGACGGCGAGGAGTCTTCAATGAGCTCAAACAACGTTCCATCAAGGACTGACCGCGGTCCTTTCCTGACATCCTGTCTGTCCGGCGAGGTATGCGAAAAGACTTCGACTTCTAAATAAATTCTATGTCATCCTAAATCCCATCAAAACGTCACCACGCCCCTGTCCAATAAGGACGCCTCTGTCAACATTTATCACATGACGGTCACGGTGGAATTTAAACTAGTATTTTTTATCTTTAGGTGTGGCCTTGAACATGAAACTTTTCCAAGCTGCTGTATGAAAGGACAAGACGTACTTTCGTTGTAGGTTACCTGGTTGAAGATCGTGCCAGGCAGTGTCATTTGGAATTTTCGAGAATAGCGGACCACCTGAAGCACCCTGGAGCACATGTCTTATCTTCTGTTATGGCTGAAAAAACGATGCGGTGGCATCCGTGTTGTGAATATCCTTCCTGCCGACCCTCCGCACACCGACGCATGAATTGCAGTCCTCGAAGTTTCGTCGCTTGCATACTCCAAATAGAGACCTCGTGAATTGCGACCTGATATGTGCCGGCACAGGTGCGAGGTCTCCGAGGAAACAGTGCGCTCGGAGACGAGTCGCAGGTGTACGAAGTCTGGGTCAGGCACAGCGAGGCCACGTCTGACCTCCTTCCTGGGTTTCGGATCACCAGAGCAGCCCGGGTCACTTTCACGTCGGCTGATGACGTACCCTTGAGCCGTGTGCAATATTATGGGCGCAGCCGTAAACGCATTCGAATATGGGTTGAACTGCACTGCGTGAGTCATCATACTATTTCAAGTCAACCACCGCCAGGCTCGTTGCTGCAACGGACTGCGACTCAGTCTTTGCCGGTTGGGTGTACTGTGTACGCTAGGGCAAGATAGACAATTAGCAGCGGGCGTTGGATGCCAGCGAACAATGACTCAAGAAACCCCTACCTAAAGGACCTGCGGTAAGAATTAGCCCTGACTCCACTCCTGGCACGCCACCTGGTTCAAGTCCCCGACTACGCAACACTTCTCAGGAGAGAAAAGAGGACGCATAGAAAAATAGTTTGGGGAATCGGAAGGAACTTTGGTCAGCATGGTAACAATGCCCTAGCATCTCCGTTGAGCCTGGTGCCCTCAAAAGCAAAAAACAAAAAACACAAAGTTCGTTCGGATTGTATTTCTTTTTTCGGGGGGGGGGGGGGGGGAGGAGGGGGGAGTATTCTCAAAACTGTAACGAAATACATTTCACCCTGATTGTATCGCGATACAGAGGAACATTCAAAATGTATTCGATACAGGAATACAGATACTGGTGAAAAAAATAAATCGCGATACAGTGATACAGACACGAAATGTATTTCTGAAATACTATCGCGATACATTTTTATCGCGATACTGCCCAACCCTGATGTTAACCCACCATGGGCCACCCATACACGCCGCCTCGCAGTGAAAATCTGCAGAATGGCTCATTACAAAATATTACTCCACCTTGGGACACCCATACACGCCGCCTCGCGCGACGACAAAATACTGCAGACAGCCTCGTTACAAAATACTAACCCCACCTTGGGCAAACCATACACACCCCCCTCGCGGCGACAATCTGCTGATGGCTCATTACAAAATACCAACCCACCTTGGGCAAACCATACACACCGCCTCGCGGCGACAATCTGCAGATGGCTCATTACAAAATATTAGCCCACGCCGGGCCACCCATGCATGCCACCTCGCGGCGACAAACTCCAGATCGCTTATTGCAAACTATTAACCCACCATGGGCCACCCATACACGCCGCCTCGCGGCAGCAATCTGCAGATGGCTCATTACAAAATATTAACCCACCTTGGGGCCACACACACGCGCCTCGCGGCGACAATCTGCGGAAGGCTCATTACAAAGTATTAACCCAACTTGGGCCACCTCATACATGCACCGCCTCGCGGCGACAATCTGCGGATGGCTCAGTACAATGTATTAACCCAACTTGGGCCACCCATACATGCCGCCTCGCGACGACAATCGGCAGATCGCTCATTACAATAATATTAACCCACCTTTGGGCCACCTATACACGCCGCCTCAGCGGCGAAAATCTGCAGATGGCTCATTACAAAATATTAACCTACCTTGGACAACGCGCATAGACGCCGCCTCGCGGCGACAATCTGCAGATGGCTCATTACAAAATATTAACCCACCTTGGGCCACCCATACACACGCGCTCGCGGCGACAATTTGCAGATGGCTCATTACAAAATATTAACCCACCTTGGGCCACCCATACACGCCGCTCGCTGTGACAATCTGCAGATGGCTCATTACAAGTACTTTGAACCTACCATGGGCCACCCATACACACCGCCTCGCGGCGAAAATCTGCAGATGGCTCACTAACAATATTAACCCACCTTGGGCCACCCATAGCACGCCGCATCGCAGCGAGAATCTGCGGATGGCTCATTGCAAAGTATTAACCCACCTTGGGCCACCCATACAGGCCGCCTCGCGGCGACAATCTCACAAATGGCTCATTACAAAATATTAACCCACCTTGGGCCACCCATACACGCTCTCTGCGGCAACAATCTGCAGATGGCTCATTACAAAATATTAACCCACCTTGGGCCACCCATACACGCCACCTCGCGGCGACGATCTGTAGATGGCTTATTACAAGACACTAACCCAGCTTGGGCCACTCCATACACGCCGACTCGCGGCAACAATCTGCAGATGGCTCATTACAAAATATTGGCCCAACTGGGGCCACCTACGCACGCCGCCTCGCGGCGACAATCTGCAGATGGCTCATTACAAAATATTAACCCGCACCTTTGGCCGCCACCCACACGCCGACTCGCGGCGACCATCTGCAGATGGCTCATTACCATCATCCTAACCCACCTTGGGCCACCCATACATGCCGCCTCGCGGCGACAATCTGCCCGGATGGCTCAGTACAATGTATTAACCCAACTTGGGCCACCGGCGATAGATGCCGCCTCCGCGACGACAATCTGCAGATCGCTCATTTACAAAATACGCGAACCCCACCTTCGGCCGCCTCGCGGCGACAATCTGCAGATGGCTCATTACAAAATATACAACCCACCATGGGCCACCCATACACGCCGCCTCGCGGCGAAAATCTGCAGATGGCTCATTACAGAAATATTAACCTACCTTGGACAACCCATACACGCGGCCTCGCGGCGAGAATCTGCAGATGGCTCATTACAAAATATTAACCCACCTGGGGCCACCCATACACACCGCCTCGCGGCGACAATTTGCAGATGGTCTCATTACAGAATATTAACCCACCTTGGGCCACCCATACACGCCGCTCGCGGTGACAATCTGCACAGATGGCTCATTACAAAATTTTTAACCTACCATGGGCCACCCGCCACATCGCCGCCTCGCGGCGAAAATCTGCAGATGGCTCACTTAAAAATATTAACCCACCTTTGGGCCAGCCATACACGCCGCATCGCGGCGGGGAGCTGCGGATGGCTCATTGCAAAGTATTGAACCCACCTTGGGCCACCCATTACAGGCCGCCTCGGCGGCGACAATCTACAGATGGCTCATTACAAAACATGGAACCCAATTCCTTTGGCCAGCCGCACACACGCCGACTCGCGGCGACAATACGCAGATGGCTCATTACAAAATATTAACCCACCTTGGGCCACCCATACACGCCGCCTGGCGGCGACAATCTGCAAATGGCTCATTACAAAACATCAACCCACAATGGACCACCCTTGCGCCACCTCGCGGCGACAATCTACAGATAGCTGATTACAAAATATTAGCCCACCATGAGCCACCCATGTCTACGCCGCCACGCGGCGACAATCTGCAGATAAAGGCTCATTACAAAATATTAACCCACCTTGGGCGACCCGCCCACGTGCCGCCTCGCGGCGACAATCTGCGGATGGCTTGTTACAAAATATTAACCCACCTTGGGCCACCCATACACGCCGCCTCGCGGCGACCATCTGCAGATAGCTCATTACAAAACATGAACACACCATGAACCACCCATACACGCCGCCTAGCGGCGACAATTTTCAGATAGCTCATTGCAAAATATTTACCCTCCATGAGCCACCCATAGACGCGCCTCGCGGCGACAATCTGCAGATGGCTCATTACAAAATATTATCCCACCTGGGCCACCCATACACGCCGCCTCGCGGTGACAATCTGCAGATAGCTCATTACAAAATATTAACCCAACACTGGGCCACCCATACACGCGCTCGCGGCGATCAATCTGCAAATGGCTCATTAAAAAATATTATCCCGCCTGGGCCGCCCATACACGCCGCCTGCGGCGACAATCCTGAGAGTGCTCATTACAAAATATTAATCCACCTGGATGGATGGATGGATGAATACGGCTGAGCCCTTTGGATCGGGCGGTAGCTTACGCCACCTTGGGCCACCCATACACGCCACCTCGCGGTGACAATCTGCAGATAGCTCATTACAAAATATTAACCCAACATGGGCCACCCATACACGCGCCTCGCGGCGACAATCTGCAAATGGCTCATTAAAAAATATTATCCCACCTGGGCCGCCCCATACACGCCGCCTGCGGCGACAATCCGCAGAGTGCTCATTACAAAATATTAATCCACCTGGATGGATGGATGGATGAATACGGCTGAGCCCTTTGGATCGGGCGGTAGCTTACGCCACCTTGGGCCACCCATACACGCCACCTCGCGGCGACAATCTGCAGATAGCTCATTACAAAATATTAACCCACATTGGGCCACCCATACAAGCCGCCTCTCGGCGCCCCGCCGTCGGCCCAAGTACGCCCTAGACTCGCTGTCCCCCACTGCACCACGGTTGTTAGATGTTACGTCACGCGGCCGGCGTGCGGTTGCGCATTTTTGAAGCCTTGGAAGCTCGTGCGCATGAGCTATGGAGACCTGTGGACGCACACGGGATGTGGTTCCGTCCTTCGGTTTTCGACGCCGTTCTTGACGCGCATTCGTCTTTCCATGTCACCGGGCCGTAAGCGCACGGTGTCGTCGCCCCTCTATGCACATGTATGCACAAAAACGAAAAGGTTCTGTCGTTTTCCGCGCAATGCTCGACGTTCTTAATGCACACGCAAGGATACCAGATCTGTGTGCACCAGGGAGGATTAAGGTTTTGGGAATGTTCACGCCGTGGAAATGTGCTGAGAGGCTGATTTCACCATGCTTTGATATATACTAGGGTTTCCCAAGTCACTAGGCTCGATATATAATCAACCTTTTGAAATCGACGCCGGCACGTAGAAATATAAACTTTTAGTGAAAAGTGTGTTTTACAGGTCGTTTTTTTTATCGTAAAATTACATCGTGTAGCTCCCTTTCTTTGAAAAATAGGGCCGAAGAACTTCTCAGGGTCAACGGCGGGCGGCGACGCAGAGGACCAAGTCGAGTGGCGGTGCGCGTTTGGCGCTCGAATTGATAGATGGCGCTACCTCCTTGTTCCGGCTTGCTTTGAAAGATACCTTTGCTTTCAAACTAAATGCGAACAATGACAGCAAAAGTTGAAGTAAAAAATAAAAGAAAACGCGGTTGCATAACGACGGCGCCGACGGCGTTCTTGCTGCCGACGTATTTCGTCCGCGTGTAGTCTGCTTTCTTTCGCTGGTGGGTTACATCCTGTGCTCCAATGCTGCTCCCGAGCGAAAAAGCAGACGACACGCGGATGAAATTCGACGGCAGCCAGAGCGCCGTGGGCGCCGTCGTTGTGCAACCGCGTTTTCTTTTATTTTTGTTACCTCAAGTTTTGCTGTCATTGTTCGCATTTAGTTTTAAGCCAAAGGTACCGTTAAAAGCAAGCCGGAACAAGGAGGTAACGCCACAATACGTGCGCTAAATGCGCCCCGCCACTCGACTTGATCGTCTACGTCACCGCTCAGCGGTGACGCTGGCCAGTTTTTGGGCCCTATTGTTTACAAAAAGGGCGCTGCGCTCTGTAATTTTACAAGAAAGAACCGACGTGTTAAATAGACTTTTGACGAAACGTTTAGATTGCTACGTGCTGCCGTTGATTCTTACGGTCTATTTTAGATCGAGCCGGGTGACTTGGGACACCCTATAAACCGCTGCGAGAAACGCTAACGTTTTTCTTAGATAATCAGCGTACCGGCAGCAGCAATTTCGGCCCATTTTAGGTAGGGCATCAAAATTTGTTTTAAGAAAGCCGTGAAAGCTACACTACTTCCATTTCGGCTGGTGAGATACACAGCCCGGGGGAGATAATGCTATGGCTTATTTTTACGACTGGTCAAATAGTGACTAAAATTAGTTAACGAACTTTTAATTGTTCAAAATAAACATATGATTATAATAAGAAATTTGCTTAGCGTCATCTCAAACCACAAAATTAGTAAATTTTAGAAACACTTTGATAGCTTGAGAAGCACGGATTTGTACTAAAGTTAACATTCGTGCAGCACGCACATGGCTGGCGGTGCCAGAACGCACATGAGAGACTGAAATACCATACGGTGCGTTTTTGTACTGCTGATCTTACTCATGTTGCAAGTGTAGTACCTTTAGCGCACCACCGCGCTTCCCACGAGCTCGAAGATATTTCGAACTGAAACCATATGTTTATTTTCACCTAGTAAAACGGACGAATATAAAAAAATGGGACTCGCAATGATTAGCCCCCAATATTAAGTTACACGGGCCGTATTGCTCACCTGACCAAACCGCATTAATGTAGCTTTCACGGTTTTTTATTACCAGTCTGTTAAGCCTGAGAACCACCTGAACATATTTACAATGCTGGGAATATTTGCGTCTCCAGCTCGACGCTCGCCCTCCCGCGGCGGAAACGGGAAGCGCTCTAGTGAGGGTCCTCCGATTCTCCTGCCCAGCGGGCACGGCAGAACTGCTCGCGATCATGGCTCGCGAGGTGTCATTTCCGAATACAAACAACACTCTTCACTGCCCCGACGTAAAGCTGCAGCCGGTGTGGGAGTGTACCTTGCTAGAGAGTTTTAGTACTGCGCATAGAAGCAAACGCATGCGGTGTACGTTTGTGTTAGTTACATGCCCCACGTTTTGCGTGCGCCTCATTGCCATTCGCCATCCAAAACCAAAATTTTCGGGCTCTGCGCACGCGCAGTGTGAAACACGCAAAGGTAACGCAAAGACACATCGCTTGCGTTCGCTCGTATACGCAATACTAAAACTCACTGCTGTTTCACCGGCTTCCAACGCTAACAAAACGTGCTACTGTGAGCAGACGTGCAAGCAGGCAAGCGTTCCTTCGAACTGGAAAGGTTGAAATTGGCAAAACGACGGAGCGTAAAAATGAAAGTAAATAAATGTTATAAAAAAATAAAAATAAAAACTTTTTTTTTGTTTTTATTTTTTATTCGTTTTTGGGCGTTTGATCTGGAAGGATATTGGCGGCGACTTTGGACGTTTTGCCGATAGTCAAAAGTCGGAACTTCGAGAGCAAAATATACTTTGCCCACAATTAATGTAATCTTACGTGGATGTCTCGCATTAGCTAAAATGTTTTAATTGATTTTAGACTATTTTTATTTTATCGCTGGTAATTAAAAATGCTGCAATTGGCACCAGTGATGATACTTAGCACATTATTGATTCTCATATTTGTTCGCGCGTTTTAAATTAGATCATAAGCAACAAATTATATTAGAGCTTGAAAAATTACGTAATAAAATATTTTAATTTTAATTTTACTAATATTAATACAAATCGCGGCAATGTATGCCCCCAATTAACGCCAAAATCACGAAAATACGCCGTTTAACCATAATAGTCTTTTGAGAAAGGTATAATTCTGATTTTCTTTTTAGCATATAAAACATTCTGACATCGTTATCAAGATAGACAAACAGTCAAACACTGGATGTAATATAAAGTCCTATGCGTCACGCGTTGCTATAAAACAAGCACACACACACTTCAGTTGTCTGACTCGGATTCCGTCTATAAGTTGTTGCAGTGAGAACAGCGTTTATTAATTTGTACGTTTTGTGGACATATTGTAAAAATTTGAATTTTTCTCTTATTCTTGTGATGGGAATAATGTTAAACCAATTATTCATATAAATATCCAAAACAACCATTAAGAGTTCCGCAGTTAATTATTTCCCAGACAATCATCCGAGCGAGAAAAGGCAGCGAGAACGCACAAATATCAGCACTGATTTTCTCAACAACTACAAGTATCAGCCTAGATCGAACATTTATGTTTACAAAATAAAGCTTCCGCGTACAACTTCTATAAATAAATAATTACGATGTGAGACACATCTTGAGTAATGAAAGAATCCCAAAATCAGATCTATATCGAGAAATTAAATCCAAAATAAAGGTTAGTTTACGTTTCGCTCCGGAATTAAAACGCGCATCCTTGCGTAAATATTACGCTAAACACTGTTCTCCTTTTCAGCGTAAAGAAGTGACCTGCGCTCATAACACCCTAGCTTCCTCGTATTATCAGAAATAAGTTGTGTCGTTCAGTGAAGCCAGTACACTAGACAGGCTCAACAGCGGCACGCATCTCCCACCCTCACTATAACCGGCATTTAAAAAATTAGTGGCGCCACCTAGAGTTAATTGGAGTCGCGAATAGCCTCAAAGACACTTTGTTAGTGCGTGAACGGTGCACTTACCCTGTTTGTTCTTTATTTTTGTTCTCTAAATTAGATTTTTGGGAACGAGCCAACCTACAGTATAAAAATCGATTTCTTTTTAAAGTAGGTGCTGGAGGGAGGTCAGATTTCACTGACTAGTGAATCTATAAAGTGTCAATCAAGTTCGGAGAAGTCTAATAATCCTAAACGTTTATGAAATGAGGTACCAAATGAACCACATTCAATGAACATGGGAAAAAAGTTATCAGAATGTTTAATTAGTTCTTAAAGGGGGGTGCACCGATTTTCGGATTTCGGTCAAACATTTGTGGAAGTTGCCCTCTGACACTTGTGAAGTAAAGAACAGAAAACCGATTTCGCCTGCGTGTCCTAGTTGTTGCGTAAAAAAAAAAGATAAATATTGGCATTCCGGGCACCCCTCAACTCAGTCCCAGTCTTCAGGGCCACACCTGGCCGCACTCCCAGTGACGTCATTCGGACTGCCGTGTAGCTTCCCGCGTGCTATCTCGGGGGACGCTTTCTCTTTCTCTCTCTTCTGACGTTAGCGGGCGCTATGCTGCAGCTAGAACCGAGCAAGGTCACGTAATCTTCTCGCCGTAGTTCCTTCGGCTGCCACTTGGGGCTACAGGTGGGGGAAAAGCTCGACTTTTGCTTTGGGAATGTGCAGCGGAATCGCGGCATTTTTAATGAAGGAAGTGTTTTCTCTGTCCTCCGGGACACGATAAGCAAAGTAAAAATGACGAGATGCAAATTCTTTTATTCATAAAATCGTTGCACCGCCCCTTTAAAAGAAAATATAATCTTATTTTCAAAATTCGAAGGCTCTTGAACAAATATATTGAACATGATGATGAAGACACATGCGTTTGAAAAGAAATATTTGATAAGAGTTTTTATGCTAGGAAATTTGCATATTTTGAGTGCGATTTCGCGCAAGTGAGCACTTCTTTGTTTTATGTGATTTGATCAAAAGTGGCGATGACACAAGTTCGAAAATTTCTTCTTTATTTGAATATAAATTTCTGGCCTCCATTCTCGTTTAAGTCGCTTGGAAATAAACTGCACGTGCATTTTCGTAAATTAATTAATATAAAAAGGAGACTCGAAAGCCGTAAAAATCGGTGATCGACTACCCAGACTTGGCAACACATGGAGTATAACCGAGATCAACTTTAGGTTCCCTATTTATTTGACATAATTTACTTGTTAGCTACTGAGCGGTCTCATTTGGATTCAGGCAACAAGGTGTAGTCGTAATTTTTGTTTTGCCTCGAATTTTTATATTTGTGGCGCATTTTTTAAGAAGAGCAATCCTTTTAATTTTAATGTCCTAACATGTTTAGTTTCTGAGACAAGAAAAATCTCAAAGAAGCGGGAAAGAACGGCGAGGTTTTGAGAATTGTCGTGTGTGGCGTTTTTGAACCACTCTCAATGTCAAAGTATTCAAAACAGAGCTTCTATATTTTTTTATTGTTATATATAATATATGCTAGTCGCAAAAACGACATTCCAACTAATATTTACTATTCGTCGATTCTGTCTTTGTAAAAATTCCCAAACATGCCTCCGCGAAAAACTGTGACCTAAAGTGCGGATTTGTTTCTTGAGCCGACGATGTCTCGTATCGCTTGTAAAATATAACCACGTGTAGAAACTTTCATTGCCTTCCGAATTAGGCAAAGTTTGTGCATTTATCATCCTGAGAAATAAATTATGGAACAAAGAAGGTTTTCATTTTTCGTTCCATTTCAGCACGCTGTATACTAAAAACATTTTTATCTTCTCGCGTCGCGTTCTTTTCACACCCTCCTTTTTTGCCCAGGATACATTCCGTTAAAAGTATGTGCCTTGGTTTTGAGTATTAAGCCTCCAAATATGCTAAAAAAATTATTCTGTTCTGTTATCAACATGAATTTCGCCTTAAAATATAAAATTTCGCATTTAAAAATCTAGGTTTCCATTAGGAAGTGTATTTTACTCTGATGTTTTACAATATTATACTTTGATATTTCTAACGTAGTATAGATTATGTAGCGTATAGTGTTTATGCTAGAGGCCTCTCCAATCATGGCACCGGCGGATATATTCTGAAAACCCGCTTTCCGCAGTTGCGACTTTATAGTGTTTAGACGTTTGGAATTACTAACTTGTTATTATACGCCTAACGACATCAATGTCTTTTATATGAATATTTATTAAACGTCCCCTAGATTATTACAATAAAGAATAAAATATAGAGCTATAACCTATAAACCCACCATCAGCATTTGCTCTTTTTTAGCATATTTAGAGGCTTAAAACTCAGAACTAGTGCATATACCTACCTCTAACGAAATGTATGAGGCTAAACGAAGGGTGTAAAAAAACGCAAAGCGAAAAAAAAAACTTTTTTTTTAATTTAGCGTGCTGAAATTGAGCAAAAAGGGAAAACCTTCTTTGTTTTATAATTTATTTCTCAGTACTTGTACGTGATTACGACACAAACTTTGCATAATGTGAAAGGCGATGAAATGTTCTATACGTGGTAATATTTTAAAAACAGAACTAAGCATAGTCGAATAAAAAACAATCCGCAGTTTAGGTCACAGTTGTTCGCTGAGTCATGATTGGGGATTTTTACAAAGATTGGATAGACGAATAACAAATAGTAGCTGGAATGTCGTTTTACCGACTGGCATATATATCACAGAAATAATAAAAAATAAGCTCTCTTTTGAATACTTTGAGATTGAGAGTGGTTCAAAAACGCCACACACGACAATCGTCAAAACCCACCGTCGGCATTTGCTTTTTTTTAGCATATTTAGAGACTTAAAACTCAAAGCCAGTGAATATACCTCTAACGGAATGTACTCTGAATAAAAGAAAAATGTAAAAAAAAACGCGACGCAAAGAAAAAAAAAGAATTTTTTTATACAGAGTAATGAAATTGAACGAAAAATGAAAACCGTCTCTGTTTCATAATTCATTTCACAGTACTCGTATATGATAAAAACACAAACTTCGCTTAATTTGGAAGGCAATGAAAGGTTTTTCAGGTGGTATTATTTTAAAAACAATACTAAGCATAGTCGACTAAAAAAAAAATCCGCAATTTAGGTCACAGCTGTTCGCGGAGGCATGTTTAGGGAATTTTACAAAAATTGGAGCGACGAATAATAAACAGTAGTTATGATGTACTTTTACCTACGTGCATAGATATATCACTAAAAAAATATAGACGCTCTCTTTGGAATACTTTGAGATTGAGAGTGGTTCAAAAACGCCAGACACGACAATCGTCAAAACCTCGTCGGTCTTTCCTGCTTTTTGAGATATTTTTTCTCAGAAACTAAACATGTCCGGAAATTAAAATATATAGGATGGTTCTTCTTAGAACATGCGCCACGAAATGTGAAACTTTGAAGCCAAATAAAAAATACGACTGCACCTCGTTGCCAGAGTCCAAATGAAACCACCCCTACTATATTTGGGTTCTCAACACAAAGAAACCAGTCTTCCTTGATGTTTTTTTACAGCGCATAAGACGACATGTGATGCAAGCACAGAGTAGTCAAGCTACTGTCCAAATTTAATTGATCGTTAGTTAAGTTAACCTTATCACTTGAACTTCGAGGTGCTCTAGACACCTCCAGTTTTAATTAAAATACCTGTCGCTGAAAACAACTGGTTTCCTCGACTGCCAATAGAAAAAAAAGAAAACTAAAAAACGTATTGCCATAGTTGTAGGCTTTAAGCAAGAAGGCCATCTTATTTGTTTCGCTTGACGTAAAAAAGTAGGCAGCACGTCTAATTAAAACACTCGACTATTAAAAAAAATGCTGCTCCAGTTTAGAACATACCTTTAGGAATTTCCACTATAAGAACGTGTAATGGTGTAATGCAAGCAATAATTTCGTTCTCTCTTTCTCGGCCGGCAGGTGATTCGTCACTTATAGAACATCAGCAAGTAGCACTGGATTTCTTCAATAGACTTCTCCGGAAACTAGTCATTGCATATAAATTGGACCCCTTAAAAATTGATAATTATACTACATCATCAAGCTTGGGGCCATTACCACTAACGACAACCTTTTACAACATTGCCATATGTGGACTAAGTTCCGTCAAGACGTCCGGTCCAAACTTCATCAGAGCCGACGAGAACGGAACAAGAGTGAAAGTGGACCTGGTGACAGATACGCTCACATCCACATTATATGCGAACGTTACTGCACTTATTTTGCGATGTTCGATGAAAATAATACTCCAAGCTGAGTCATTAAGCTTCAGGCTGGCACTTGCAGAGTAAGTATACTTTATAATTTATGTTATATTTATGGGTCCTTATTTTTTTGTTATGTGTAGATGGCAGTGTTCTCCGCAGGCATGACCCTATGGTGCGACTTGAGGAAACTAGTTTGAGTAATATGGTGTAGTACATGAATTTGTACAGTGTGCTCAACTGTTAAACATAACGCGGGAGCGGTGGCCGAAACTGATATCAGAGCTGTCTAGCGATTAAATCAATGTTGCGGCAGAGAATAAGGCGGCTCTCCTTGCGATTGTCGCCACTCCCCGCATGGCCTCCTCGTTTCTTTCTTTATCACCCAGGCTTTAAATTTTTACTTGTTTGTTTTGTTGTTTTTATTTTAGTCTCACTACGACATCTCATTGACCTTGCAGTTTCTGTTTCTCTGATAAAAGCCACCTTCTTTATACAAAAAAAAAAAATCCAAGAGCTACCTTTTTTTTTTTAATTTTTCGCCGAGTCTCGCATCGGGGATTGGAGTCACGCAACAGCGGCATAAGCTGCCAGAGTGAGCCGGCAGGTGACGCATGCAGTCTCTCTGGCCACCGCTCCCGCGTTATGTTTAACAGTTGAGCACACTGTACGTCTGTCGCAGTTCACCGAGACCATGCGATGAGACCAGGAGGATAATTTTAAAGTAGAAGGTTGTATTTTCAATTGACAGAATACAATAAATACATATACCATAGCTATATGAAGAGAACCCGTAAAACGCAAGGACAAGTCAAACGAAAGCTATAATTTTTTTTAGTCTTGCTTCTTCGTAAATGTGTGATCCGACAACGAACTCGATTGGGTAAGTGAACGCGCAGCGTCCAGAAATGTACAGGGTGAGTCAAAGGGCTCAATGGCTGTTTGAAAGGACGGCATAAATCGGATTCTAAACGTATCAAGCTAAACGTTTGCACAGAGGTGACCGACAAACGTGCGTTTCGTTTACCCGAAAAAAAAAGTACAGAAATAAACACTTAGAAATGAGAAACTTGACATCCCTAAATACGGCGGCCATGTGCTAACCGAAGGTGTGTTATTGGCGCAACCGTCGGCAGTTGTCAGCAGTGTTCTCCGCGTCGACAGGTGGGGATCGGCATTACAAGCACCGAGCACCGGATTTTTCAGCGTCAGCTTCGTTCATGACTCCACTTTTGTCGGGGGCTTGTTTTGGATGTCTTCACTCCACGCTGACGTGCCTAACTCAGCGTAGAAATGTAGGGGAGCCGGAAGGTTGCGGCCGGACGTCCGTTTTAAACGTCGGCGGACCTCCTTTGTCCTCTAGCACTTCCCGCGTGCAAGAGAGCAACTTCACTCGCTCATTGGGAGCTGAGCTGACCATGAAGATGACTTGCACACTAAAACAGCACGGACAAAAGTTGCTGAGAAGAAAAGAGACGCGAAAACAACCAGGCGTTACAAAGCAGAAGACAACATATAACCAAAAATTATTGTCAAAAGAAAAAACAAAACAAGAAAACGTAACAACACAACTTATGTTTAAAACCTGAGACTCCGGGAGAGTAGTCGGTGTCTATCGGGAGTATATAAGGAGCGGGAGAAAATAAGCGGTGTAGCTGCGTTTGAGACGTCTTCTCCTGTGCCTTTTTCCTTCGACTTCAAAGTTCCATATGAATGCGAAAGCATTAACTGTCCCATGGGGCGAAGCCGGCGGCGTGTAGCCGTTTTCTCTAGCAGCGAAAAACGGCACCTAAAGCCCCATTGGCTGCGACCCGTCATATCAGATGCTTTGTCACGGAAGCGGCGCGGCCGCTCGATGTCAAAGCCCCTCAGAAATAAAGCACAAAGAAAAGCACAGCGACGCAGATGCTTCGTCACGAAAGCCGGCGGGTGCGCTCAAAATCAAAGCGGACGCGCTTCCAAAATAAAACGCAAAGAAGAGCACAGCACCTGAGATACTTCGTCACGGAAGCCGTCATGAAGCCGGCAATGTTCGCCGCGCCTGCGCAGTCGGGGAGCGTGATGTCACCACCGCAGTGCCGTGTGCGTAGGAAGACGTGGCGAGCTGCTCGTAGGAATGCGCTACACGTAAGCAGTTACAAATGTCTCTGCGTATTTTGTTTTCTCACCATAGCGTCGGTCTTTAAACACCATGATTAACTATCGCCAGCTCGAATGCACACTCACTCTCTTTTCATTAACAACACCTCTGTTTTGTTGTTCTCGTTTTATCTTGAGTTTTCATATTTTTTGGTAGAATGAAATAATGATGTGCTGACTGTTGCCTGAGAAGCGTTGTCTGCTGTTGCCGAGGTAGAAAGAAGCGCCCGTCGTGGCCGACGGCGATCTTAAGTGCCGCCATCTGTCGGCTGCTGCGCCAACCAGACGCCTTCTATGAGCAAACGGCCGCCGTATGTAGATATTTCAAATTTTTAATTCCTAACTTTTTACTCAGGTAAGTTTTATCAGTAAACTTTGTACACCTCTTATGCACGTTCTTCCACCACCTTTATGTAAATTATTAGCTCGATTCGTTCAGAAACCGGTTTATGTGGCCCATCAGATTGCCCTTGACCCCTTTGACTCATTATGTATAAAGGAAGCCTTTTAGCAAATGGTCCTGATTGCCTTGAAGCCAGTAGTTGGGAAGTACTTTAAGTACATTGTACTTAAAGTACTACTTCAAGTGGGTTCGGAAATCTTGTACTTTACTTGAAGTACATTCTCTGAGCATGTACTTGTACTTTACTTAAAGTATTTTTTTCTGGTAGTTCCGGGGAAAGCACAACTCCCGACTTCTAAGTACATCCCCTGAATTCGGTATTGTTAAATTTGTATAGCAAAATGATGCTTTGTCAATTCTAATGAAACACTGACTCTGACGAAATTAAACATTATAGCATAAAATATATATTATTAAAATTATAAAAAAAACATTTTTCTGCTTACTTATTTGTATTTGATTCGAATTCTTTAGGTTTGAATGTTCTCATATTGTTTGCATAATTCAGCATATTTGAGACACTGCTGTATATATATGAGAGTATAATTCCCAATCAATGTTGTGCTTCCAGTTTACTCTGTGTCGATGTTTTGATTTTGGTTTTCCCAAGGAACTGCCTCGCTTTGTTTTAGTAAAAGTTTCCAGTATACTTATGTCACCTCTATTTACCTGTTAGGGGGTGGGAACAAATCAAGCTGCTTAGAGCTTTTTCCCCAGCTCCTCCCAGATGCATTTATGCATGTGGTGAATAAAGATTATATTATATTATATTATATTATATTATATTATACTCTACTCTCACCAGAAACGCGAGCAGAGAATGCATCGCTCCGTTTGTTCTGGGGGCGGCTCTTGCGTAGCTTTTCCAACTTTCGTTACTTCTCGCTCAGTCAGCTAAAGCAAGGAGGTTAAAGATATTGGGAAAGGACAGTCAACCATAATGTAACACTTGAGACTGTGATGCAAAAAGATTAAGTAAATTTTAGGTCGAGGGACTTCTGAATTTGGTGTTATTTCTGAAATTAACTTTGTAGCCACTTGAGTTTATCCAATATTCGCCGCCATTTCCGAGAATAAGTGATGCATCCCCCAATTACCCCTGGATCACTGTATAGGAAAATGAAAGTGAAACCAGGAAAGATTGTGTTAAAAATACTTGTACTTTACTTTGAAAGTACACTTCATTTATAGTACTTTACTTCAAGTACATTGCACCCAGTGTACTTACCACATGGTTGAAAACACCCCGAGACTGTGTGTAAACGACAGAACACTCAAAAAGTAGAGACTTGTTAGTGTTGTGTCGTTTACCCGCAGTCTCGGGTTTTTTCAACCATGCACAATGTACACCAGCTCGTTTGCGTCCTTACATTTTGTTAATTACTTACTACTTTGCTCGAAGTACATAATTTCTAATTTACTTCGTACTTTACTTAAAGTACCTTCTAGATGTACTTTACCGAACACTGCTTGAGCGCGCGTCCCAAGCTGATACTAAAGTTTCCGTGTGTCCAATGTCTGTTCTCGAATGTTTTGCTTCAAAATTAGATACTTACCTACTTATATCGAACAATCGCAACCCCGAGAACTGTATTTGTAAAACTTAAATATTCGTTTAGCCTTAGCAGTAACTATACCTTCAAGGCAGATTTTTTCAGGCGACACCCATATAAGGTATTAAACATCTAAACAGATGTACATAGTTGCTCCGTTCGATTTAACTGCACCTCCTGAAAGTAGTGCAAGAAAAGTGTAGGGCGGTGTACCTCCGGTCCCATGTCAATACACATAAAGGAAGTACACTGCCCTACACTTTTTTACACCGGCACAGGAGGTGCAGGTAAATCTAACGCAGCTAACGGTATAGTTATAAAGAACGAGTTCTTTAACTTAAATACTAAAAATAGGTAATGTACATTAAGATGAACTGATTCATACAAGGTGCGTTGAATAACCGGTGTCGGCAACCAGATGCAAGCAGACCCTATGCCTAATCAGCCGTGACTTGGTGTAGCCTTTTACGAGTCAAGAAACTCTCAGGCTTAGAACAACGACACTGTTTCGCTGTTCTCCAGTAATAACTGAACGTTCTATAACTCAAGTTCCTATCGACGAGCTAACTCAAATTCAAGTGAGGGGTGTGAGGCTGACGTGATGCAAACTGGGCTATGCGAGTTTGACTTCCTCTGCAATATTATTTTTTTTATCAATGTGATTGTGAGGCATAATCTCTAATCAGCTGTCTACATGGAGAAAATAAGTTAATTTATTTATTCATTTATTTGGACTTGAATACAGCCTTTTTGCATTTTTAAGGCTGGTATATATCTTGCATATATTTAAACAAAGTCAATATTTCCACACTGCCATTCTGAGCTCTTAACACACTAAAAAAAAAATAAAACACGGTTACAACTTTTTGTAACGCCGATTTAGAGCGCAGCTTTTGAGGAGGAGGAGGGGGAGGGTACTGAAGGGAGGGTCTGCCTCTCCTCCTCATCCGCACCATCTCTTCCTCCTCTCCTCCTTCTCTTCACGCGCGAAACGCGCGTCGTCACAAGTGACGTTTCGGTGCGGTGCCGAAACGTCATGGAGACGTTTCGTAATGGTGACGTTTCGCACGGTGACGTCTCCTCTGCCGAAATGTCACACGACGTTTCGGTACGGTCCGAAACGTCCTGCGACATTTCGGCGCGGTGCATTATGGGACTGGTATGTTATGGACAAACTAGCCCAAACCCAAGTTTTAATGCATTATGGGACGTTCCCATAATGCACCGCGCGGTTACGCCGACGGCGACGCCGACGCAACCCCTAGCCGGAAAAGGGCGCCTAAGAGCTTAGCTCTAAAAAAAACAAAAAAACCACAACGGTGGTTTATTTGAGCGCCTACAATTTAAAGAGTAGAAGGCGGAGTCTGATGCTTGCCTCAAATTATTATTTAAGTAGAATAAGTGCAAAAAGATATATCCGAGGTCCACCACAATAAATTATGGAATGCTTTTTCGGTTGAAAACACAACTTACCTGATTCAAACATTTCACCTTTTAACATAAAAAAATGAAATAAGCAATGGTTTTCTGGCGGTTGCGACAAATGGCATGTGATAGAATTGAGTTTTACGAATCTAGTTTATTTAGTTACTCTGCCCCCACATTCATTGAACATCTTTTTTAAAGATATAGTGAGATATAATTACATATTATTAGTCTATGATATCTGTCTTTTTTATGCCATATATGTTTAAATATATTTTAAATATACACACACTGAACTCTGTTACGTCAGGCCGCAGTTGTGGCGCGTCGGACGTACTTCCGGCTTGGGGCTGTGGGCAGAAGTCTACATGCGCGGACGGGCATCCCTGTTGTTTTGCGAGAAACCAAAATAAAACCTACCCTCTCGTCAAAACGCCGCGATTGCAGGGTTGTACAAAATATCCGAGAAAGGTTTGAAAATCAGTTTTCATATTTTTTTCCGACTGCTTAGTTCGTCTTAGAACCTGACTAGGTGCCGTAAAAGGAAAACAAAAACCAGACACCGTCGTACAGCGATTGCTTGTGCGGGAAGCAGTGTGAGTTGAATCCACAAACACTTGTGGTCGTGAGATTTATTTGTTTTGTTCCAACATAAAAGTTGGAAAACTGTCAGGTTGTCCAGACCACCCGCGGACCACGTTCTGTGCGTCTTCACATTCAAACGGCCGTCTGTTTGCTCAAACTGTCGTCTGCTCAATCCTCTCAAAACTACGTCGACGAAGTTTTGGAAGGGATTTTAGATTGGACCGGTTGACCCCGTTTTTGATAACACCGAATCAGTATAAAAGGGCACACAGAGTGAAATCAACAGAACGCGAGTTCGGTGTAGTGTACGATATACCGATGGAGCGGGGTGTCATTTATGCAGGTTAAACCAAAAGATGTGTGAATGATAGATTAACAAAACACAAAAGAAATGTAAAAAAAAAGTTCCGAATTCGGAAATTTTTAAACATTTGAATGAATGAGCCGACTGCTCTCCAGCCTGGGGAAACGTAAAGATTTTAGAAAGGGAAAAACAACAATATGAAAAGATAAATGAAAGAGACGATCAGGATAAAGACGTCTGCCGAATGCAACAGCCACACGTCCGTCTACTTAAGTTGGGAAGCCAAAACATTTTTGCGGTTGGCTGGTTTGGGAGAACCGGGATGACCACGGGGTGTCGCAGTGTGTGTGTGTTGGCAGTAATGACATTACTGTAATGGAATTACAGTAATTAAATTACTTTTTGGAGTAATGAGTAGTGTAATGAATTACTTCTCTAGGCTAGTAGTTTAGTAATGTAATGAATTACTTTCGGGCAGTAATTTCGAGAAAATCACTCATTACTTTTGAAATTACTTTTGCCCTAAATTAAAACATTCGTTTGCAAGCTTTAAAAAAGAAGAGAAAATTATTTTGCATGGTGAAACGTTGTGAAAGAGCATCGGAGGAAATAAACGACTGCCACTTAAACGCAAAGCCTTAAAAGAGACTAAATTTGTTTCTAAAAGCTCCCTAACCCTTTCCAGCAACAACACGCTATCTAAAGAATAATACAAATCTGTGATGTCCAAGGACATCAACGTGCACGAGCTCCGATGCACGGGAGAAATGCCCTCGATTAGTTTTTTCCGAGTTCCTAAGGGCAATACTGCCCTCCAGACTGACATGGCCCAAACATCCCTGAAGGAAAACCGCAAGCGACTTGCCAAGATCCATTTTCGTTAATTACCACACGGAAGGGGAAATCTACTTTATGATCTTTTACTAAAAAATTTAAACCAAAAGAAGAGCGCGAAGCGCCCCTCACTCTGTTTAGCGTAGCCGTGATTTCCTCCTCTGCCAAAAATCTTACACACATCCCGTTTTACAACCGGAACATTTTCATGACTCTTTACATATAACTCGGAAACAGCCACCAAAGCTTTCTCATTAAAAATACCATCCGAAAGCACTGCGAAACAAGCCAGTCTTGTCAGTCTGGAGCAGGGTCAAAAAATTATCGTTCAACTCCCTTTTCAAAGCCGACACTCTCCTGAAATTTCTTTGTACGAAGAGCTGAACAGACACACAAAAGAGAGCTGGAAAGGCGAAGGAGAAAAACTTACGTGTAGACATCGCTGGAAGACAACGGCTTACGAACTCCAGGCACGACAGATTCACGGCGTCGAAAAAAGTCAAATTTGGGGTTTTACGTGCCAAACCAACGACGGGCATCTGGCACGCCCCAGCGGAGGACTGAGGATTAATTTGGACCACCTGGGGATCTTTTGACGTGCAACCGAAAGCTCGGTTACAAGGCGCCTTCTCCGCAATAAACCTCCGTCAGATTGCGGGCACCTCGGCCGGGATTCGAACCCGCCACATCCGTAGCCCAGCGCTCTCGCCTCGAAGCTATCGAGGCGGCTACTCACGGCGTCGCGTCATCGGGACGATAATATACTCTCGTTTACCCCTAAGCTGACGGTGCGGTATGAGCTGCAAGCTAACCAAAACAAATCAAACACCTTCCTTTAGTCACCTGTCCCGTCCCTTCCTCTGCGCGTGGGTATGAAGGAGAGCGTGGTTAGGTGCGGACGATAGACGTGTGACTGCTCCAACAAAGACGTAGTTTCCACCGTTCACCCCTAAGCTGTCAGTGCGTTAGCTTAGGGATGAACGGCCCATAGGCTAAAAAGGGAACGGGCACATCACCAATGAGGTAAACATAATTTAAAACCTGAGAGGACAGGAAACAGATCCCCAGCCTAGTACTTTCGTAAAGCAAGGTCAAACCGTATGCGTGAACAACGAACGACCGGTATAAATAGGTGATTCCAAATGCCGTGCCAAAGCCCCAGGACGTTTCGTGGGTCCTCGAGCAAAGCAGGTGTCGCTCGCGGTATGCCTCGCTGCCTTCCTTTGGGAAGTTTATGCGGGAATAAGCCTGCAGGCAGATATTCCGCCCCCCCCCCCCCCCCGCGCGTTTGTTGGGAAAGTACACAATTTAGGAAGCTCGCGCCATTCCTCAACTGGCGACGCTTCTTGTCTGCTAGGCAATATCCAGGCCCTTTGTGTGACAATGCACAAAAACTTGGGCTCTTCGGGTGTTTGGGAAAAATGCTCCTTGAAAGGAATGACCGAGAATAGGCTCTTGGGAGAATAGAATTACGATTGTGTCCGAGGCGGAAGGGAAACGTTTCACGTGACGACTAAGAACGAGCTGCCATTGCCCGACTTAAAAAACTGACTCGGACTACAACTTCTAAATCAGGAAGACGGAAACATATCACCCTTTTAGTAAGAACCTTCACCGTTGAATGAACAGCGAAACCGGTGAGTCGACTGTCTTTCTGAGTCACATCTAAAGAAGCTATTCATCATGTTTAACACTTATGTCGTGTGCGCCAGCAAAACCACTGTTCAGTATGGTTCACTTTGAGGCACATAAGGTTGTTGCGGTGTAAACAGGAAGATCTGAGTTTTGGTACATATAGACCAACTCAGCTCTTTGACGTCACATCACTGCGGTGGCGCTGCTGTCGGCACTGCGCATGCGCAGCGCCTCGCTTCTCCCGGATCTGGTTCCTGCACACGCGCTGTGTGGGCAAACGAGGGCTTGTTTTGTAAACACTGTGTTGGTGTATACGGTAAATAAAATGAGCACGAATTACTGCCTCAAGGTATTCAAAAGTAATGTCAAAGTAATTTCAAAGTAATTTCATTACTTTTGGAAAGTAATTGTAACGTAATGTCATTACATTTAGTCTGCGGTAATTTGTAATGTAATTTAATTACATTTTTGCAGTTTTCAGAAAAGTAATTAGTAATGTAATTTAATTACTTTTTGAAAGTAATTTTGCCATCTCTGGCCTGTTGACAAGGGATCTGTCGGCGGCTTTGCGACTGGTTTGGGAGAACTAGGATGACCTCGGGATGTCGCGGTGTATGTATGTTGATAGGGGATCTGTCGGCAACTTTCAGTTGGCGCCGTCTGAGCTTGTCGTTGGCTGGAATGTAGTGAGGCCTGGGAAAAGGAAGAGGGAAGGGGGTAGGGTTTTCGGAAAAGGAAGAGAAAAGAGCGGGACAAAGGGTGGCGAGTGATATATATGTTAGCCTTGTGAAATAAAGTTTGTAGCTGCGTTTGAGACTTCATCCGTGTCGTTCTGCAATTGTCCCTCGTCCGCATCCCCAGTCTCGGGTTTACAACTGTGCTCAATTTACACCAGCTAGCCTGGACTCTCGCAATTGCTTCATGAACTGATTAATTGGCGCGCGGTGAATGCACAAGTGCGGCCGCTTGTGTCCCGAGTAAAATGCTAATCCACGATGCTGTAATTGCGCATAGACTTCTTGTTAAATGGCCCAAACACCAAGTAGAACGCTGCGATTTAGTTCCGCAAGCTATACGTGCTGATATCTGCAGGAATAACTATTATGAAGCAAAACCTAAAACAAGTTGCACTTTGCACGTGCCTTCCCCTGACGCCGTATTTACAGTATTCACATTAAATGTTTTATACTGATAAGGTAAGTGCGTGTACCTACGTTCTCAAAATTCTCCTTGGTGCATTGGAAGTTAGAAAAGAGGTCTGTTGTGTTAGACTGTGCATATAGTTTGATGAACTTACAACACTAGCGATGACGGCAAGCACTTATTTTCTTTAGATTTCCATTTTGAAAATTAAATTTAGCATGAAACGCTGGTGTCAGTGTGCCTTTAGTAGCCTGCAAAAGCCGACAAAATTTGCAGACCCGACTTGACTGCCCGCAACTTCAGAGTACTCGTTTCGTAAACACTATATTTTTAACACTGGTATATGTTTATTGAAACGCGTGAAATTTATAAACTTTTCAACAGAAGACATCAAAAGATGGAGAAACCAGCGATGTATCTCTGGAAAGACGCTAAAGGAAGGAAAGCGCACGAGTGCCACCGCATGAGCGGATCTCAGATCGAAGTGGCGGCACTTTGGTCACATTTCAGGTCTCCGTCAAGCCACACAAACATGTATATTTATTTTAGTGGCAGTGACATACAAAACTGAGTATATAGAAAATTAACCATTTTACGCAAACATTTCAAAGCACCCTACAATCGCTAGTACAATGTTTAATATCTTCTCTGGGACCCAATCCAACATTGAGCATTGTATGGCCAACAAAAGTTCTTTGTAAGAGGTCCTGTTAGCATACAACGATAAACTAGTTGACGACAACAATGCGTCGCGACCGTTCTCTGCGATGATTGATGCACGTTACAACTACCCCTGAACACTCCGCCCTTTTTAATTCCAGACCCTTCCCGAATTTTCCTTATGCTTAGCCTTAGTCTCACTTGGTCTTGGTGGCACACCATCAAAACCTTCAGATTCTGCGCCATATGCCGTTCTCTTACTTTTCCCGGTTAATCTCTGCAGATTTTGCTAACCCTGCTTCACCAAACACTCTTCCAACACACCCTGCACACATATATGAAAACAAACCACAAACCACAGAATCCTAAAAAATAAATTAAACAGTGAAAGACAAAAAGAAACTCACAAAGAAAGCTTTTTTATTATCATTCTTTAACCATCCGAACAATATACCTGAGCACCTCCAAGGGCACAGCAAAATTTGACTACGAGTGCACGCTCGAAGGTCGTGAGACGCCGAAGCGTTATCGAAGGTAAGCAGCTCCCGCTGGAGGAGGGACAACCTAACATTGCTCCCTGCCGTTCTCACCCTGTCAATGATTAGAAAAAAGTGTCGCCGGCTGTGAGACGGGACATTGGAGCTCTGCACGGGCCCGAATGCCGGTCTCTCGTCGTATGGTGCAGTCGAGATAACAACATGTAGAAGCAGCATTCCTAAGGGCATATGACATGTGCATGCGGGAACGGAAAATATTTTCATACGTGAATGTTCGCCCGATTGATCTTCTCGTCCTTTTTTCTTTGACAATTTATTTGTTTTACAAGGTTAACATAACACATTCACCTACCACCACTAAAGAATAATGATGTTTTGCCGAAAACTACAACATAATGTTTCTAAGCGACTTACTAACCTCATCCCTCTTACTAAACGTTTTCTGTTAACAAAATGTTTTAGGCGACTTGCTTAACTACATCACTCACATAAAACATTTTTTGTTAACAAAACGTTTTTAAGCGACTTACTAACTTCATCACTCTTACTAAATGTTTTTTGTTATTTACTTTTGCTTGTTATCCAGGACCCTCCACCGGGCCAAGAAGGATGCCAAAAAATTTCGACATAATTTTTTTTTTGGTGCGAGAAACGCACAGTGCAAGGTTATTTTTTCAATTCCGACTTGTGAGACTTTAAGTCTGTGAATTATCTGTCAACATGTCGAAATATTACGTAAAGTTCCGAAATTGACCCTTCTTTCGCAATTTTACAGTAATTGTATCAAACCTTACCACATAATGTTTTTTATTTGATAAATGCAGCAAAAGGGCCGTACCCAAGGCGGTGTAAGGAAAATGCTTCGTCGCAACACCCCTAGGCAATCCAAGTTGCATATCTTCCATAGATAATCTTACAAGACCCAAAGTTCTCTGTTCTCCCTGAAACGTGCCAACAGGAGATTCAGAAAGCTACCTTCCGCGTGGAACCCGCCGTCTGCGCTCTCGATGCCGGCGTGTACTCAATGCAGTACACGTCCGCATCGAAGTGCTACTCCCTTTATGTAATACCACATAAAAGAAGTAGCACTTCAATCAGCTGGTGACGAACCTCAATGGATGGGGGATGGGGGCCTATCCCGAGGTAAATTTGTGAACTAAGCTGATCTAGTAATTTTAGTTCGTAGACAATGGCTACTACCGTCTGTTCAGTTACCATTAGTTCAAATTTGAATGCAAGACTTTTAAAATTTCTCCATCTGCCAACTCTATTTGTGGCGTGTGTAAGATAATTAAAAGTGAAAAGACAGTGAGTGTGCAGGCAAGCTGGTGGTAGGTAATCATGTCATATAACACATGAGACTGTGGTGGACGAAATTGGAAACTTTTTAGTAGAAGGAACAGACACAGAAAGGACGTCTCAAACTCAGCTAACCGGTATTTCTCGATCATCCTATATATACCCACGAAGCCCTTCCCAACCACACTCTACGCAGAAATCTCCTTGGTTTAAAACAGCTCCAAATGGAGAGAACATACATGACACACAAAGGGATCAAGCGCACGCACAGACGAGAGGCAAAATAGGCAAAAAGACAAAAGAGGCCCTTATCTGTAGGTGACTTTTGGTTTCATTATTATTTATTTCTAAAGTCTATGGCTTGCGCAGTATATTTTGTATTGCTTCTGAGTTCCCCGAATGTCACAATGAGTCGACCTCGGTGTTGTTTCCCAATTTGTAGGAAATATTGTTAAAATTCTGAGTCGTCTTCAGCCTACTCAGGACCAGATATTGGGTCTCAGTTAACGGGGTGACTTTTATCTTGGCAACGAGGCCATCTTCCTTTACCACGTGTTGAAATTTTGTTGCCTTTCTAGCAGTAGACGCGTTGGTGCAAGCAGTGATTACTCTTTGGTCAGTCAATTTCGGTTCTGACTTTTAAGGCCTTCGGCCTTTCCGATCGGGAAGGTTCTTTTTTTAAAAGGGCGCCGACGTTGGTTTATTTATGAGGGGGAACTAACATTACCACAGGGCTTTTGTGCGCTAATGGCGCAAATGCCACCGACATATTTTCTGAATCGGCGCCTCTCATCACAGTGATAGCCATAGACACATCCCAGCTGAGCGAAATTCAATTAGATACGCTTCGCTATTGCGACAGCATGCGACTGGTCCCATGCGTAGGTACGAAGCGCAGCAGGTCGTCAACACGACATCCGCGTCTTCGCCAGCGCCAGCCGTTTCCGCGGTATCTCTAAAAAGAAGGGGACGCGATGTCGCACACAGGCGTAGCAGAACATGAACAGAGTTTTCTATGGGTTCAAGCTTTATTAACTGTAATGATTTCAGGAAAGGCCCTCTGGGCAAAGTGGATGAAAAAGGAAAAAAAAAAAAGATGCAGTACACCGTCTTGAACGATCACGACTTTAGAACACGACTTTACTGATAGTGCAGATTTCGTCAAAAGCCTGTTCTAGGATTGCAAAAGACAATGTAATTGTAGCAGAGATATTACAACGCGGAAATATTATTTCGTAATTACATAGACGTAGCGATCGTTCAGCAATAACACTAATCATTTTCCCTGGACTGATGAAAACGCGTCAAAATTCGCATCCTTCACACACGCCTTTAAATACAGTAAGCATCAGTAATGTTTTGAACTCAAGCACACGCGTGGAATGCGCAAAATAATAAATCCGGGCGATGTTCGCGGACACAAATGCTATGAAAGGACCACTGTAGTCGAAGTAAACAAAGCCGACGTCACGAGCGTTTCTGCTGCCTTGAGGGTCCCACTACAACATCGCCGCACGAGTAGATAGATCTTCCTCCTAGGACGTGCTGGGTTATCATCGTGACACGCGACGAGAGTGCAGTCAAGGATAGCGCTCTACGTGGAACGATGAGCTTCCACCACGCCGGCCACGCCAACGATCACCATTAACACCATATTTTTCAGCAAAGAGCAGGAATCGCGAAACGAGCGCAGGCGCAGTGTTATCTTTCTCTTGCTTCGTTTACCACACGACAGATGACGTGTAGCTCCGAACATTAATGAATTTCCGCAATTTCTGTGACATTGCTAATTTTTCAACAAAATGTGGATCAGAATATTCTTTAACAAGACTTTTATGAAATATTCGCCAACTAGCTATTGTTTATGATCGCGGTGCTGGTTATGTACACTCTCAACAAAAGGATAGTCGTAGGGTACGACCTTTGGGGTAGTAAGAAGCCGTCACAGATATCGCTACCCCCACTTAGTTATACTAACGACCCCATGGGTAGTTACACGGCACGCAATCAACAGGTGCTCACGGCGAGCACCCCCAAAAGAAACATGGCGGGCTGGCAAGCGACAGTGGAGCAATACGAGTAAGGCCTAGCGAGCTGGACTGCTTTTTGCTAAAATACGATTCTCAAGTGCGTACGCCCGTTCGCTGCCTTCCGTGCGTGCTAAATCACTCCAAAACGCGCCTCGAAGCACCGGCACCGCACCTATTACGGGTAGGGGCGACGGTGTGTGAGGGGGGGGGGGGGGGCATTCGAGGGGGTTTGTCTGCGACTGCTTTCGCGCGACCGGCTGCATTTACTTCGCGGCCAGAAAACATTCAAAGAAGGAATCGTATAGCGACAAATGGAATGATGTCTTTATTGAACAAAGCATCTGCTTGCTGTGCTTGCCGCAAGTGATCCGGCGTTTTCGGCTGACAACGGCGAGGCGAAGCATCACCGATTCAAGCGGCGTAGGTTCCGATCGTTCAACGCTCCTGCTCACCGGTTAGCATTCGTTATCCACTTTCAAGTCTCTGGTAATCCTCACCGCGTCTGTGCACGCACTTGGCGCTATTCACCGCACGGAACACCCATTCAACTGGCTATGGGACTGATCCCACTGGGACGAGAGGCCGAGAACCGAACCCTCCGTAGGCTGCTCCATGGAACGCCTCCATGTTTTCCACTCAAATAAGTAGACAAATAAACGCGCGACTCCTTGAATTGGCCGGCGACACGCGCCACCTAACGGACAGCGCTTAAACTAAAAAAAAGAAACCAACTGTTCTTTTTTTGAGCGCCTGGCCAGATATCCACGTATGTACACAAACCACACCACGCTTCACACATGCGCGACATACAGACACCATAGCATTTTATACATGGACGCGTTCACAAACAGCACAGGGTACAACATGAGATATGGACACTCTACATTTCTATACACACTACTAGTCGACACCACCAGCTTATATACTGCTGTATTTTCTGTGACCGATTAGGATGGTGACCACTGTCATATTTCGCATAAATACGAAAAGACTGTGCAAGATTTACCCGTATATAATATTTTCCTCTACTGCCCTCACGAAAGGGCTCGTATCTCTAATGTAATCCATTGCAAAAGTTAACTGCAGGTTATAAATAAATTTGAATAGTCGCTACAGGTCACGTTTTGATCAGTTTCGTTTTCTCGCTAGCCTACACTTCAAGTATACAGAAGCCTGTTTAATTAATTGTATTAATTATCGAAACCAATTTCTGCAATCACAGCTTTCTGAACACGCTGATGCATTTTCTTTTCTCTTTTTACATATCCGAATGACTTCAGCGGCGGTTGAGTAAAAGTTGAGCACACTGAGCACGCGCACGTGATTCCAGCGAAGCCCGTCCGCCGGTCCTCCCCGAAGCGTTGTTTCAGTTTTCTTTTTTTCGCTTCAATTGTTTCTGCTCAAGCTTCCAGCCACGTCGGACGGTCTGTCGCCGGGGCGCGGTTGGTTAGCGCTCGCGCCGCTGTGTGTGCCGTCTCGTTGTGGTTGTCATTGCGTTCCGACGCGTCGCCCGCGTGCGCCGGGAGCCACTTGATTCTCACTTTTCTGTCTTGCAGTTTGACCGCTCGCAATACTCGTTCGGTCTCCCGGCAGATTTGGCCTTTGGTGAACTTTCGCACCGCCTGTCTCGAGTCACTCAGCACCGTGTGGCAGTCTGCGTCGGCGATGGCCATCTCCTCCGCTTGTTCCGCTCCAGCGCTTCTCACGCTCGCTGCCGTCCTCGTGGTGCCGGTCGACGCCTCGATGACAACCGCTGCGAAGGCGTTCCGTTGACATTCGGCCGCGTCCACGTACCGCGCGTGCTCGTCGTTGGCATGCAGGTCGATGAGAGCCTTCGCCCTCGCTTTTTGTTTGAAGCATTTTTTTTGTCGAGTATGCTCGATGAAATGTGCAAAATGAGCCAGTGAAGGCGAGTCATATATCCCGAGACAGAGAAATACTGAAATACACGGACATGATCCCATATATCTGTGTACGTTCGTCCTGTCCAGCCTCAGTCGTGGTGTTCAATACTTCATACTTCACTGCACTTGAAAGCAAAAAAATTGGGTATGACAGGCGTGCAAGTTCGGCGGAACCGAGGAGGCCATTTGCAACTGATCTGCACGCAGAACTGACCGATCACACCTTTAATGAGAGCACGCTCTTTACTGAACCGCACAATAAAAGACGACAAGAGTATCTCGTCCGGAGAACAATCAAGTCAACTCACGCCTGTGCGTAGCTTCCTGTGCATTTCTATAGATTTGGTTAAATTTCTCGAGCACGACGCTAGCTGCCAGCTGTTTACTGCTGTACATGGTAAAACCCGCGACGGAAGCAAAAAGGACAACCGCGATACTTTTTATCTGCCTCGGGTTTTAGAAGGTGCCTACCAAGGTTGCCTGTACTCTTTGGCAATGTTTGTTTTCTGCCAGTTTAGGCGAACTGAGCCACACGCCTGTTTCGACCGGTTCAAATTTGAATAAATGGTAACCGACGCACAAAGAAAAGAAGTTTCAAGTACTTTTTGAGATTTTTGAAGTGGCTTTTACTATTGAACAACGGCATGCACTTGAATGTTCAATTCAAGAGTTTATAAAACGTGACTACCCCATGCTTGTCACCTGCCAACAGGGTGGTAACGCTCAATGGCTCGAGCCGAATGGGTCGTTAAGTAAGCCTGTGGGGTCGTTACAGCCGTCAAAACGCATGATGACGAGGGGGTGCTCACTTTCTTAGAGTGTAGGCTCTTATTCAATAGAGCGATTTTGATTTGGCTGACGTGCCTTGGCACCGCAAATGCATCGCAGTGAAAAGGCAGAGAGCTTTCGAATGAAAGAAGGTATAAAAGAGTTCGCTTTTTGTTTTAAAAGTTATATAGCCAAACATTTCTTTGCCTCTCTATTTTTGTGTTTTGTTTTAGCAATTACGTAGCCA